>MKEJ01062133.1:0-12569 GCA_001753735.1 Embelia ribes
TCCCAGACTCAAATAAAGAGTCATATTTTTCAGTAAACACCACTGTTTATATTTCATAAAAAGGTCACCTAAGGAAATAATACATCATAGAGATCCTATTTGGAGGCCTTAACTAGAAATCTTAAAAAAGATGAGCACTACCTAATTTAAAACAATCAAATTGAATTTGATATTACGGTTAAATAATATCCCAACTGATTAGAAAATATGCTGAATATCTCATTACTAAATTTGAATCACCATCTTGTTATTTATGTTTGATATGAATCTGTTAATATTTATGCTAGTCGAGTCCTCGTATAATGCAAAAGCATGCATTAATGTCAAACATGTGTTCTTCAATCGTCAATGCTTGATACTGCCATGGCAATTGAGCATTACGTGCTTCTTGGGTTGTTATTTAACATGTGAAAAGAGTTCATTTTATTATTATGGTAGTATTCTTACTTGACACATTGGGATTTTTTCATACAGGACATTTCATGCATTAAGGATCTCGCATTGTTGTACGAAAGGTGTACTATTGCAGACATCTACCTCGCGTATGAACAATTGAAAATAGATGACAGTTCCTTGTATTCTTGCATTGGTATTGCCGGGTCTCAAGCTGGAGAAGTTCAAGGTCAATGAATTCCATTACCTTTTCACTTGTTTTGGTATGTGATATTGACTTAGAAGGAACATTGGAAGGGGGTAATCCATATGCAATGAAATCACTAGTCAGTGGCATTTTTTAGTAATTCTCTTTTTAGTTCTCTTTTTTATATCAATAGTATTTTTAGTTCTTATAATACAAATCAATTGGCATTTTTTTATAGTTCTGTTAAATTTATAAAATCTGGAGCATTCAAAATAGATATCATGATGGATAGCAAGTTAGTGTTAAGATACTCTGAAGATCATGTTGATGATGTCATCAGTTTGCCATTAGTATATGGAATTTAAAACAAGCAAAAGAAAAATCAATACAGGTTTCGAATTTCTCATAGGTTGAAAGCTCTGAGTGGTTTTAACTTGATTTCAAATATAATTTTGTTGGTTATTCAAATGAAGATTCATTTCTATTGTTTTTCATTTCCAGATTCTTTGGAAAACGAAGAATTAGTTGAAGGCCTTAACGGATTTATTCCTATGGGGCGTGGTGCATCAACCATGACTCGTCCCACTACATAAATTTACTGGTTTATACTTTCATTGTGGATTCCAAGGCAACAACCTATAAGGTAAAATTTCGGGAGCACTATAATTGTCTCCTAGATTCCAGAACTCAAAGGCCTAGTGGAAAAACCTTTGATGTATATCAATCAATGCCATACAGTGGCTTTAAGGACAATTTAGTTCAAAAGCATAAGATGTAAATGCTTTCCTTTAAGCATTGTTATTTTGATTAAATTTGCTACTGAGATTATTACAATTTTAAAAGAGAGGGAGGGGTGTGTGGATGTGTTTTCGGCCATTATCATCTATTTTCTTGTTCCACAAATGCTTCTTGCAGATAAGCATCGTGCAAACACAACAGGATTAGGCAGGTGCTGATATCAGTCTTACAATGTGCCGAACTGACTCGAGTTTACCTATAGAGTCGAGCTTTCATTTGTTTTTCTACATACATAAAGTAGGGGGTTTCACGCGATGGTGAAGAAGGATGCGAGAGAAGCTAGCAGAAAAAGAGGGGAAACAGTTTTTTTCAAAGGAGGTTTGTCTTGCTGTCACCGGATCTGTGTTGTAATCACAAGATAATCTTCTCGGAGAATTTCCTATTCAATATTAATATATCGTTTTTTTGTTTGTTAACTTGTCACGTAGGTTATAGGAGGAAGGTATGACATGGATGAAAAGTTATTTGGTAGCTTGTGCAGGAGTCTTCGCAACTGATAATTATGCTGTTACGTTAGAGAGTTTGTCGGCACCTCTGAATTATTCCTCTCCCTCGAGGGTTTGGGATTTGTGTAGAAATAGGTTTTGAAAGCAAAAATAAAGTTTGTCAGTCCTTACACATCATTTATTATCTCGACGCATCCTATTTTACATGCTGTAAAGAGAACACTAAATGTAGTTGAATGCAAATATATTTATGCACATGGATGGATTCAAAAATATTACTTTGGATCTTGGAAGTTGTAGTAAACATGACAATTAAAAGTTTAGTAGGATATATGATGTTATAAATGGATTAATGACCGGTCAAAGATTAATGATCCGATCTACTTTTAACATTCTGAATATAGATATATGATTATATATAAGCAAGTACGATCGGTCTGATAAAATTCCATTCACTTTTGTACCATCCCACCGTATCCTTTCACAGAAATGGTTTATGCATTCTACTCATCTCAATAGGCAAGCAATCTCTTTCCTTGCAAAAAGTGATCCAGGGATTTTTGTTTGGGAACGAAGAAATTAATCTCAGAAACCAATGATTGGACCGAAAACCTCCCACATCCTTGGAATTTTATATCTACCTCCATCTAAATCTATGTTGACTCATCAATGTAAATTTCTTGAGCAGTATTTATTGATGATTTATTAAGGGACAATCAGTGCAAAATTCACACTCCATTAATATTGATCAGTCTGAAAATTAACAAAAATGACAACTATAGCAGTGGGAGTTGAAAAAGAAAAAAAAAAAAAAATTGCATCACTTGATAAAACCTAATGGCACAATTAGGCAAGGGATTTTCTTAGAAGACAGCCGATTATATAGGAAAAGAAATGTATAAATGGCTAGTATTATTGCCTCGATCAACTCCTCTTCCATGTACCTTTAAAATAAAATCAAATAAAAAATCTCTTGCATATACTATTCTACAAACAATTCCATACTAGTCTCTCCAACTGGCCAGTGACTTTTGGTCGTGCTATCATTGCCTTGATCAACTCCTCTTGCATGTACTATTCTAACTTCTCGTCTTATCCGCAAGTTGTATGAATGGTTTGTATGAATGGTTCAAAAGTCACATATTCCACAGATATCAAGCATAGTGTTAATCCACCCCGGATGTCCAAATAAAAGATGGAAGCCATTACCAGAGATGAACTGAGCAAGTACGAGAAAACTTCGGATATGAACTGCAGAAGTGATGAATGTGAGCAACCAGACTTATGAAACAGTGTGATGAGCTTTGAGATTTTCATCTCTGCTGGAAGCTTAATAGCTCTGGTTCCCGAAACTGTAATCCAAAAGTGGGACAAACTAAGGGCGTGGCGAGCATGGGAAAATGCAAAAAGCTCGAATGCCACATAACAAAAGAATTTGTAGATATGTCTATCGTGATGAATTTCTTTCCCACTACAGTTGTTACAGATGGTAAATTGACATTGACAGATAAAAACATATTCTCATTTGCGAAAATGAATATTGACAACTGATGGTTGCATAAACAAAGTCTGCTGGATAGAGAGAGCAAGCGGCAAAATCGGATGGAATAAGAATGAAGAAACTTTCTTTGTCCGACTCTCAATGCTACCAGCTTCTGGCCCTGGTCGGAAAGCCAATGGCATCATTGTCAAGTTAGGTCAAAGGGAAACGTCACAAGCAAATCAAAACAACTGTTCAATTCTTCAAATAACTGTCTCTTAGCGATCCTATAGACCTACCTGGCTTAATCTTAAACTTCAGGGAATGTGGCGGCCTCCTTGAAATGAACTTGATAGGATGGTCGGTTGACTGTCTATGCCGGTCGGTAGCAGAAATCAACTGAAATAATGGGAATAAATGCAATCCTAACCTTTTCAGAACCATGACACAGGTTTTATTTTAAAAAACGATTGCTGCGCAAAGAGCTAAAAAGGGCATCATAATGTGCCTTATTCCCGAGGGGTCAGAAAGTAAAAATAATTATGAATCAAGGAAATGTGCATATCTGTAGGTAACCACCTGTCATAAAATCTAGCCTTCAAAAAAGAAAAAGAAAAAGAAAAGATTACAATTGTTTTCAGAACACCACCAGCAGGCAGTAGGCGCTGAGAACATGGAGTGCAATCTTAATGTGTCTTCTTGACTACCTAGTTGGGGACCAGCAATAATGTGCCATTTTCGTTATAACTAAATGCAACTTGTGACAGACCTTTTCATCATATCGAAAGAGAGATTGATCAAAGTATGGAGAAGGACTTTGTGACTGACAGCTAAAAGGTAGGGAGGCCAGCATCTTCTTGACAAACTGCAAAACTAAAGTACCCATTATAGTAACTGTAAAAAGGCTATGTAAATTCATTTGTCATTGCTAAGATAGATTTACAATCCTGTCCAAATCTCCAATAGGCAACAAATTTAAGGTTAACAATGCTGAATACATGCAAGACATTAACGACTTTAGGGAGAATATACCTGAGAGAAGCTGCTTGCTTTATTTCTATTGCACTTTAGTTGCTCAGAAGCATGGATGTTATTTGCATGAGATGATATAAAATTCATGTATAATGAACTGTTCGATGCTGCGTGGAAATGGTCGCAGAAATGTTCGAATAAGAAATAAAGGTCCTCTGCTGAATTCTACAGAATGGTAAAAAGAAAACATCATCTGTTTTTTATCCTCTTAGTAAGTTCCCAAAAAATCAAAATCAAGATATAAGCAGATACCTGATAAAATGCAATAATTTCAGTTGTCTCCATGTTGTATACAGCAAAAAATGCAGGATGATGATCAGCGTTTCTTGACATCTGAAATTTTGAATGTGATCAAATTATATTGCTGGACTCAAAATCGCAAATCTGAGCATAGTGATCACTGAACAGGATTAGTTCAAATTAGTCTAGCTTGTGAGGAGAAATTGATTCATTACCACTTTGTTTTTTATTATAAAAATGATAGACGTATGTGAAAAATTCAGATAGCAAACTGAACAGTGTTTAAGAACCACATGCATTGGGACAAAATGTTTTCAAGTGAAGTGTAGTACATTAAGACCCTAAAGGGATATAGCATACAGTGCTATAGTACACGGTCATGGGCCACCTTCAACAGACTCCTTGACATTCTCATTTTGATAGTAGCTTAGTGGTAGACTAGCAGTCACATGTTTGCAGGGCTATGAAATTTTCAGATTCATTTGGGCATTTATGCAGCTTCCATATTAGGAGATGTAGATCAGTTCTCCATTGTGATTTCAGGGGCCAATGTTCATTCTCCAATGTACATATTACCAGAACTGATGTTGCATTCTATCTCCATCCATTTATATCCACTTGTTGGGTGTTGGAGCGGCCCAACAAGTTGTGGGCGAAGGTGTTACAGTGAGTTTGTTCTCCAGCATTGGTTTTTTATCGATCTAGCTTGTGGTTTATAATGGCATCCTCTCCTTTCCCTGATAGGTCTTTCATAGGGAAGTGTATGGGCTTTAATATGGTATAAGAGTAGGCTTACCAGGTATTAGTATTGATTTTACCTTACCTGTTTAAACCCGCTTCTTTGGCGCCTGGTTGGGACGGCCTACAAGCGAGGGAGAGTATAAGAGCTTTTTAATAGCATTGATCTAGCTTGTGGTTTATAATGGACTCCTCCCCTTCCCCTGGTAGGTCCTTTTATATCATAGTATATAGGCCCTTCATTTAATATTTTAGAGTGGTTTACCATGTGTTGATGTTGGGTTCTAGCACACCCATTTATATCCACTTGTCGGATGGTCCACAAGTGAGGGGGAGAGTTAGATAACTGAACCACATTGCTCTTCATATAGTAATAGTCATAAAGAGGAACAGTGCCCCTCCCAAGATTAGCGTAGGATTTCAAAATTCTGTGTAGCTGTATAGATTCTAGAGCATATTATGGTGTTTTATCAGACTGATGTGAATGCTTGACTGCTGTTGGACTACATAGCCATTCACTTAACTGGAATAAATTGAGTTACAGGAAGCAACAGGCAAACCCTGACACTTCTTCCCACAGAGAAAACAGGCACAAAAAGGGGAAGAAAAAGGAAGTACATACAAACAATCATGGAAACAAAAAGAAACACTAAATTAGGGTCAGAGAGAAGAGGTAACCTCACCCCTCCATCTACACTGCCAAACTTGATTAGTAGGTGGTGCCTATCTAGGAATTGTACCTGTCATTATTCCCCTATTTCATTAGCATAGAAGAATTTCATAGTATATCTAGATTAAGTCATAAGATTATCCTTTCCAAAGGGCCAGGAACCAGCAAGTAAATAGAAAGTATTAGCTAGAATCCTACCTTCCAAATAATCAAATCGACATAATCTTGAAAATGAAAGTAAAACTTCTTCTTCAGGCATTGCATTCTCTGGCACAAGAAGATAGAGCAATAAAACCAATGAATACCTCTTAAAGCAACAAAAGAGCAACATTATTAAGATAAGCAAACGAAATAAGCAACAGTATAAAGATTTCAGGATAAAAACTCAATAAGATGGGGAAAAGATTATTAGCATTTACAACTGGTAACAGTACAAAATTAGCAATTAATCAGCAAAATCATTTAGATACAAACAAGGAAATCAAACCCAGTTCATCCAGAGTTATATCAATGCTTACGTTGGTCACATAGCTGCACACTTCATGCAGGCTTCTTCTGGATGAAGAGGCTATTATTTAAGACTTAACATTTGGATGAAGTAGATATGCCACGAAAGAACAGTATAATTGAAGAACACTGCCACTAAATACCATTCTTATACATAAGAAGTCTCCAGATGAAGGGCATGATAAGAAAAGCTGATGCAGAGGAAGAAAGACCTAATTGGAGTTATTTTAATTCAATAATTTAGGAATTATTCATTATTAATTTAGTCATATTTATTTATTAGGAAGTTTAATTAGGATTTATGATTCTTATTTCCTTTTCCAATTAAACTATGTTATTCCTTTTCTGGATTAGGGTTCTATATATATGGGGCTTATCATCTTTGTCATGCAGATTAAAATTGTTATCGCGAATGATAAAGAATCGTGTTGCCTCCTTCCACCTTTTTTGTCTTCTCTTTATTTCACTTCTCTACTTGATTCCCTCTCTTTATTATTCTCTTGATACATATCATATATTTATGCTTAAGCATGTACAGTTTAAAATGTCTCCTTATACATTAAGAGTAAGAAGATAGATGGACCGATGAACTAAATCATGTTCAATGCTGAAAATCAACCATAAGTAGACAAACAGCAGGAGCTCAAGGTGCTGGCAGAGAATTGTTCTCACTCAATAGCTGGTTTACAGAAGCAAGTAGATTATTGAACCGATTAACACATAAGCAGTAGTAAGGAGGCAATAGTATCTCAAGCCGCATGTGTGCAGTGGAAAGAGGATCAAAATTATTCTACCATAGATGATAGGGTTTTTGTATAATCAAAGAGTCAAGAAACAGGAATCAGTAG
The DNA here is from genome assembly GCA_001753735.1 of Embelia ribes. NCBI lineage: Eukaryota > Viridiplantae > Streptophyta > Magnoliopsida > Ericales > Primulaceae > Embelia > Embelia ribes. Next base: position 7,340 of record MKEJ01062133.1, read on the forward strand.
CTGAAATCAAATCCTGGATGATTAATCAAAAAGATACAAAAAAAAAGAAAAAAAAACTGATAGTCAGATGACCAACCAGCGCTGGATCAGTTTCTTCTGTCCATATCCCACGAACTACGAAAGAAAGCAACCTTTGTTTGATACCACTCAAGAAAGGACTTCCAGCATGATTCACAAACACCTGATGCAAGTTTCCTAATCAGGGAGGAGTAGATACTACATTTAGCCAAAGTTTAGCATAAAAAATCTTTAATTGCTCACATAATTTATGGGACAAAAGAAAACTGAAGCTGGATCTCTGTTTCTTTTCATTCATAAACGGATGAACTCCACTTAACAAGGTGACATGAAATGCTGCTCAGACTGTACATACATCTAATTTCTAAACTAGCTTAGAAAAACAGAAACTCGAAGAAAAAAATAAATTAATCTGCAAGCCACTGAAGCACATAAGGGATGCCAGTTTTAACTTGGGACGCAGGGTCGTTTTTGCAATCCAAATAATACTAATCAAACCAAGTTCATCTTTTCGCCTCAAATATGATAAAATAATATCGTATGATATTATTAACTGTATGTGGGATCTCTTGTAAACCAAGATTGTTCAAAACCTGATCCGGATCTAACGACCCCACGATTTTACGATCCATTTCTGAAAACTAAAATGTAGGATCTTTTGATTTTTATGCAGGACTGTAGAATCTTGATCCAGATCCCAATACTATCCGATCCATTTCTTTACTTGATTTTTCTAAAGCAATTATTTGCAGTACCTTTTTACAGAGAAATAGAAGTTACCATAAGTTGTAGCATTTGTCGCCTAATTGCTAATACATTTGGTTGCAGCTTTTAAACAAATAAGCTAGCTTATTTCTGACTAAGAAAAAAGATGGACACATCCAACTACTTAAAACTTTTAGCTTATTTAGGCTTAAACAACTAATAAGTCAGCTTACAAGTTGAGCAGCCAATGCAATCCAACGTTTAACAAAAAGGCAGAAAAGCTGGAGCGTATAAACTGCAACCAAACAAGCCCATAGTAAGGCCAATCTAATAGATGTTAAAGTGTAATAATCAGAGCAAAAACAAATCCGACCAAATCTTCCATTATTTCATGTTTGTCACTTCTAACTATATCTTATTCCAATTTCAACTCTCACGTGCTCACTTCTTTAATTTTATTACTTTTTCTTACAGCTCTTTACTGTTACTCCATTCCTCACTCATTAGATGAATACCATCCCTTAAATCAAGATTATAATACATTGTAAGCATTTTGGATAAATAGCGTCACACAAGGCATTCACTGTCACTAAATTTTGTTTCTTTTTGGGAAACTACACAATTTCATTCTTTAAGTAGGATTACGATCCAATTCTTTGAAAGTTCCAGTGTAGGATCCCGACTCTGACACCTCTATTCTAAATCCTGCAGACAGAATTAACCAACATGGAGACTGTTTTTTTTTTAATTTTTTTTTGTGTGTGCGTGTGTGTGTGTGTGTGTGGGCTGTATCTTGCAAAATGTTAAGCTGAATGGCATGGAATCCGGGACAGCAATGTCTTGAGCCAATAGTAAATATAAGGAAGCAGAAAAAGGTAGTCTCATGGGAATCAAATTTTAGGCTCTCTGGTTGAGCGAGTTTTCAGGTTTTGTGTTGAGATCTTAAAACATGGTTTAGAAAATATTTCAAACCACTTTGAACCATGTTTCCCAACTGTATCATGGACAAGCCTTCGGAGCAATTTAATCAAATTATGGAAAACATGCATGTGCGAGTGCATCATACAAAGATGTTCCAAAAAGTCATGTTCTCACATCCATAATCCGAAATGGCAAACTGAACTAATGCACAAACCAATGCCCGTGCAAGACAAACATCAATATTCAGTAAGCAAGCAAGCAATGGCTGCAAGCCATGCTAAACAGAAAAGTGGCTGCAAATCTTCAACTATAAAGTAGGTTAAAGGAAGTAGGAGCACTTGCCTGAGCATTGGAGTTGAGGAAAAGTTGGTCATCTTCGTGACAAAATTCGCCAATTGCTCGAACATCAACAAGGTTTCCGGAGTCCCTAATTTGGAGAATGTGTATTCTTTGATAACGAAGGGAGAGTATAGCCAATAAGTCTTCATAAAGATACACACCCATGCTATGGGTGAGATTAACATAATCATTGTGGAAAACTCTCTCATCAAGTATTTCTCCATCTTCCAATCTAGAGGACAGGCAGGGTAAAGCCAAAATCTTAAATGAGAACCTTGAAGAATACACCAGATCAGAAAGAATAGCCACAGCTGCAATGGTTGAGGTAAAGAGAGGAGGAAGGGAACACACACACACACACACACACATACACACACACTCACACACCTGATAAGATGGAATGTTATCTTTTCAATGAAAGGAACTCCTTGAAGTGGAGGTGCTCCTCCGTCAGCAGCAGCAGGAGGAGGTGGTGGATCAGGAATTTGTGGGGTTGAAGTTGCAAAGAGGCCAAATTGGTTGTTTTGAATATAAATGAAGAAATCTTTACATATGAACTCATTGGTGGAAGCAAGCGGACGAGAATACAGCTGGGTGAAGAAGCTATCGAACTTGTTGGCTTTAGAGGGGAGAATATCACAATCTTCCACCTCCTCCTCCCCCGCTTTGCAAGAGAAGGAGAGCCAGGAAGTCCTGAAAACAATCAGGTCCTGATGATTTCTGCTGAAACTAATCAGGTAGCGACCGTCGTCTGTGAACTTGCGGAATGAATGATCTGGACATTCTACATCATAAATGGTACAACTAGGCACCAGATTTTCGTAAAATAGCCTGGCCGAATGAATCTGCCACCCAACCATTGATTAAATTAAATGGAACACACAAACAATATACACACAAGAAAGAAAGAACATTATTTATTATGGTATGGTGGTGAGCAGTTAGAATTAAAAGGAAGGATGGAATTGATAATGATAACATACAGGAAATTGCGAAACAATATACGCAACTATAACCTTAGCCAAATCAACAATATCAGACCTCAGCCTACGAAATAAATTACAATATTCATTGTACCATTTATATAGTACTTATGACCAACTTGATTACCCGTAGTGTTTTGCTACACATTGCTTCTCGTATTGAGGAAGTAGTGTTTTCCAAGTGCTAGGGAAAGTGTTGATCCTTGATGAGGAAAATTTATGCCATCTGGGAACCTACCATTAAAGAGAGAAGAGAAAGGAAAAGATCGAGTAATATCACAAGCCAACACGATTTCTTGGATGTTCTTCTTCATCATGAATTCACAGACGATCAAATCAACTATTTGTTTCTGGTTTGTTCTCACTCTTTATCTTATTCTCCATAATCACAATCATACATGTGCTTGTGCACATACACATACACACTTCACCTGCAACTCAACACCTAACCTTCGGCTCACAGCCTGAAGTTAGTATCTCCAAAGTCAGGGCGTGTCCACGGCCATACCACTCCCAAAATTTCTCCTAAATATATATTAAAAATCTGAATTTTTTTTATTTTCCTCTTGGGCGGCCCTTGAAAAAATATATATAACCTTTTATTTACTTCAAGTGGACTCGCCATTCCGTACCTGTGAATCCTAGGTCCGCCATTATCCAAAGTCCTAAACGGACAACATTGAAGATAACTAGCATCAAAGGATTGGAACTTGAGACTTTAGTAGTAGTCATCGCTGTGCTGGTCTTGTCATTTCATTTTCTCTGTCTTTTATTTCACACATATTTGTTATGGAGATGACATGTTGTTTACACGACATCTTATTAGTATAGTTGATTCATGATCAAATCTCTACTGAAATTGATATTATTGGTGTTTAAAGCGCAACTTAATTCCTATGGGTAAGGACCATGTATGCTTCTATTGTGATTTGTGGGTCACGGGTTCGTTCCATTATAAACAACCTATCTAGAAATTAGGATAAGGTTACGTGCGTCAGTCCTTCCCAGAACCTGCAATATAGGAGCTTTATGCAATGTGTTGCCCATATATAATTTCACGTATATTTGTGTTACCTTAATCATGGGACGGTAATGACAGGACCTCATCAATGCTGCAACAGAAACCAGTGTCTCAACAATCGATTGGATAATGGCAGAACTGATTAAAAATCCAGAGAGCATGACAAGAGCTCGGGATGAACTAGCTAAAGAAATCAACAAGGACTCTCCGAGAGAATCACATTTGAACCAATTGCCTTACCTTGAAGCCTGTTTGAAGGAGACACTAAGGCTGCATCCTCCTGCACCGCTTCTGATCCCACATCGAGCACTCGAATCGTGCAAAGTGATGGATTACACCATTCCCAAAAATGCTCAAGTGCTTGTAAATGTGTGGGCATTGGGCCGAGACCCTAAAAGTTGGGAAGAGCCATTAGCATTCAAACCAGACCGATTTCTAAATTCCGACTTGGATTTTAAAGGGAAGAACTTTGAGTATATACCATTTGGTGCTGGGAGAAGGATTTGTCCAGGCTTACCTATGGCTATGAAGCATGTCCCTTTAATTGTTGCTTCTTTGATTCATTTGTTTGAATGGTCCCTTCCTCATGGTAAAGATCCAACTGAGTTGGATATGGGTGAGAAGTATATTTTAGCAATGCGTAAGGAACAGGCTCTGGTACTCGTACCTGTGGCAAGGAAGAAGCAAACGCGGGGTGCCTAAATCTCAGGAAGAGAATTACTGTATTATAAAGTTGTTCATGAGGTGAACGTTTTTCTTGATCTTGTGTGCTTTTCAATAATACTGTTATTACTTTGAATTGCAAAAGGAGTGTCAACTGTAATGTTAATAGATTTTCTGATGATTCGTAGATTAAAAGGAATTTGTATAAGATGGTCTGTCCACTATGTTTGACGTGTAGCTTCGGATGCTTTTCATCCAAATGCCGATGTTTGTGCCTGGAATGACCCTCTTGATGGAATGTGAGATGCATTGGTCAAAATTTTAATATATATAATATTTATGAAATGCTCATGCCAAATAAAGACAACTGTCTAATGCCTCCATTTTACTCACACCAGCTAAGCAATAAAAACTACAAGATGAGAACTTTGTTAGTGAACGTATATTATTCAGGCATATGTTCTTTCCTATGTGAAATTCAAGCCACATTAACAAGAGAATTTGAATAAAAATATATTGTTAATGATAAAACTTTCATACCAACCACTCATGATTCACGTGGTGGTGTGAATCATGTATT
>MKEJ01062134.1:0-12366 GCA_001753735.1 Embelia ribes
GGGGGGGGGGGGGGGGGGGGGGGGGGGCGGACGGGAGGGAACTGAGCCTGCGGCAGAGATAATGAGGTAGGGGTAACTGGGTTAGGGTTTGATGGTTTATATGTATCAGGGATATATTTGTAATTTTTTATATCGGTTCGGTTCAAACTGAACCATTATACATCAACCCATTAACCGAACTGAAAAAACGAATAAATCAATTTTTTTAACAGTTGAAAACCGAACCGAAACATTTAGTTACTTTTAGAATCGGACCTGATTTGGTCCGGTTTTGTAGTTCAGTTCACCGAAATTTTGCCCACCCCTACTCTTATTTTTTCTTACATGTTCAATGTGGTATATTTTTCCTGGATCCAGTGTGTGTTAAAAGTACTTTTTTCTACACTACATGCCAACATAAGGCTTTAGCCTTATATATCTAGATATAGTTTCTAGCGATAAAATACTAATCTGCTATATTGGCTAGTCGAGATATTGGTACATTTGTTTTTAGAGTGATTGAAGAAGTTTGAGAGTAAATATGGCTACCAATATGTACAAGAACTCTATTTTTTGGAGTGAGGGTACCCATATCAGTAAGGGAATAAATGAAAGTATAATTGGAAAGAAGCCATTGAATTTCCACAGTTGGTTTCTGCAAATAGGTATAATGACCGGTGCCTCACTTCATTCTCTTCTCACGTGGACTTGCCTGGTCAATCAGTCGTCCTCTGCAATACAACTTTTTCTCATCAATAATAGTAAACAATATATGAATCGGATATGTTTTTATACTTATTTCGATATAATCAATCCTCATCCATGATTGGGAAATAGATCAAATGAAAGGGCATGAAATGGGCATTCGCATGGCATTAAATTAAATTTGATTATATTGTTTGTTTGGTTTCAATTTTATAGCCAAAAAATTAGAGTGTATTTTTTTTCTAAGAGAAAATTTGAATGAATTCATTTTAAAATTTATAGCTCATTCAAGGTAAAAATATCAAAACAATCTTATCTTAAAAGTTGAATAATCAAATGCAGATCAACTTTAAACAAAAAAAATTGAGCTTAAAAATTACAATCAAACAAACCCATGTAGTAACAATCACCTTAATGATATAAATCATACAAAAAAGTTCAATATACAATTAATTTAAGAGTAAGATGGTCTTTGTTGACTTATATTGATTTTAAAAGATGAGACTGTTACTGCTTCATTTGAAAATATGTGGACAAATAGAGATTTGATTGATCTATAGGGACCACTAGTGTAATTCACCACAAAAAAAAAGATTAAAAAAATCAGGCAACAGCTCTTCACCAAACCAAGAGCTGATGTGATTTTGGACCCAGAATGATAGGAATATTTCAAAGTAAAATAAAAGTTTCTAAAAATAAAAAATATTTTATTTCTTTTGGAAATTTTTGAATTGTTCGTTGTTTAGGAAGTTCACTCGATAAAAGAAATTTTTTTATTATAATTTTAGGATAAATTATTATAAATTAAAAATAAATTATTATTAGTGTTTATTTTAATTTAAAACTAATTATACTTGTATTGAATTGGTTTAAGCACGTGAAAACAAAATTGAGAAAAAGTACACTCTGGCAGATTTGCTTTTCTGACATGGGTTGTAAGTTATTAAAGTAATTTAATTAAATATTTACTCACATGCTCTAGATTTACATTTTTGAGGATTTGATTACGTTACTCGGAGACATATTAATAAGTATTCAATTTATATAGAAGGTAATTATATTATAGAATCATAAAAAAAATAGAAGTTAAGCTGTCAAAATAGACAAAGGATATAAAATGGGAGCCAACCTTGATAATCTCAATTATAATGCGCACAGAAAGGATAACGACACATAAAATAGTGGCCACCAAAACAATCTCATATGCGCACACATTGTTTGCATTTTACACATTGACACCATGTTATTAGCTAAATGGGGAAATTGCGATACTTAATAAGTGGGAAATCCTCTAGATAAAAGAAATATTTTTCTTGTAATTTACAATAATCATTGTATTTTTGTGACAAATTATTAGAAATTAAGGTTAAATTACTATAAGTATTTTTAATTAAAAATAATTATAATAAATTATTCTCGAAGCACACAATAATTCCGCATAAAAAATTAGTGTACATTACAATAAAAAATTATTGTATAGAAAGCAAATAGTAACAAGTGATTTCACTGGTGTTCAATAGCGAATCTAAAATACTACGCCAGGCAGAGCTCATGTATTACTTATGAAATGATTTTTTTTTTTATTATTTTACACATAAATTTCATACAAATTTTTAAAGTGGGAAAAACGTGACCACCACTTTCCTCCCCTTCGTGTTGAATTGGATACTTCTTAATAAGTATTAGCATTCAATAAAATAATTTTTTTATATGAAATTATTGTATTTTGATAACAAAATTACTATAAACTATAAATAATTTATATAAGTAATTTTAATAAAAAAATATTTAAAATTACTAATAAAAATTTATTCACTATTATAATAATATATGACCCTCAAAATATAGTAGTTCATCTGCATTTCAAAAAATAAAATTCTTGTACGGAAAGAAATTCCCTTAAAGAAGATGGATATATTTTGAAAGTTGTTTGCGTAAAGAAATAACTTACATTTATGGTATAAAGTGTCACTTTCGTAAAGTCGACTCTAATGCCTGCGAGGACAAGACTTTTTGTACACCTTTCTCTATATCACACAAATTTTTTGTTGCAAAAGTAAAAATTGCTCATCTTGAACGTCCCCACGATTCAGTAGTCTCGTGGAGGATGTAAGTTAGGAAATCACTCACAAGAATCTACCCATCGAGAGGAAGTGAAAATTCCACATTGCGACTGTCAAAACTCAAACTCTTACCATTTAATGGAAACTCTTGCCCGAATACTAACTGAGCTATACAACAGTGGGCATATCACACAATTTTGTTGGTGTTACGCATGAAAGTTACAATGGTGTCCTTTTGTTATATTTTAAAAGTATATAAATATATATTTTTTATTAAAATTAAAAAATATATTAAAATTAAAAAATATATACTTTTAAATAATATTTATAAATATTATACGTGTCTTTGGTAAATTTTGAAAAAAAAATATTTTTTGTATTAAAAATTGTAAAAAATAATCAATAATAGTGTAAAATATGAAAAAAATATATATTTTTTAAAAAAATATTTGGAACCTTATAATGGATCACCTATTAGCTAGGGACTTTTTTGTTTTTGTTTTTCTTTCTTGTGGTTTTGTTGGATATGTGTTTCTGCCTGCAGTAGATTGTATCGATTATATTGCACTCGTTAATTTTTGAATTAGTCGTTGAGATTAAATAATTTTTTTATTTAATTTTATTTTGAGAATTCAAATATTTAATGTGAGCTGTTGTTACGATGGGTATTGACATGCCGAACCAGGTCCACCTATTAGTTAATGTCAAGGAATTTAACTTGATTTAATCACAATCATGATTGTTCTTATTTCGGATAGACATTACATGACTGTTAAGATAAGAATATTTATTGCAAATATTTACTCCAGTCCTTTTTAATAGTTTTTCTATATATATTTTTTTCATTTCTCTGTGTAGTATTTATTTTTTCCAAGTTACGTTTACTAACCAGTCCACGCATGAGTATTTTTTAGTATTTTGATAAATGGTAGTATAATAAAGAGACAGCCTATTGATATATACATCATATTATAGATCACTATTTTATATCCAACTTCAACACTTAATTCAACTTTTCTTTCAAAAACCACTACCTCGGTAATATACTCATTATTAGTATTATTATCCCAAACATTTTAATTTAATCAACCAAAATCCTCAAATAACCTTCGTACACTAACAATGGCTAATCAATATTTAGATTAGTTTCGGACGAAGTTCACCTCTAGAATTGGAGCAAAAGTTATTATTTTGATCATATCATTTGTATTGCATGTTTTGTGGTTTTTAAATTTGTTAATTTTAATCCTTATGAATTGTAATATCAACTTATAAACATTGATATTTTTATAGCTAATGTCATTCCTTTTTTTTTTTCAAACATTAAATAGTTTAGTCCAGTTTTTGCATGTACATGAAAACTAAATGAAACTTTAAAATTTATAACTGAGGCAAAACAGAAAAAAAACACCATAAATTACAGACGATTTCATTGACAAAAATATATAATGATTGTTGGATGTGCAATGGGCACCATAGACGTAGTAATAAATCCAGTTTTTGTAATGATTGTTGAAATTACATTAAGGTTAACTCTTAAGTATCCAAAATTCTCGTTATCGAATGTTCAGATGAACATGTCTTATTAATTCGGTCTACCCGTCGTGTACCCACAACAAAGTATCACATGTACATGAGTGCAATATCATCTATAGATACCCATGTACGATTAATTCCCTTATTCTCAATCTTCAAATATAGAAAAACTACACGTAAAGGCATTTGTAGATGACTCCATTATTTGTAACATAATCAACCTTATTCATATGCATATAATTAGTTAATTCTTTTCAAAATGCTTCGGGTTTAGCCCACGCAACAAAAACCAGTTGGGACAAGGTTGGTGCACCCGGCTTCCGCTATGTTGTTGTACCCAACAAATGTCAGTGGTGATTCTAGTTCACCCCTACTTGGCAAGCTACTATCACATCTAGAGAGCCGGGTCACCACCTCTATTGCTGATGAAATATTTGACCGATGGTTTGAGATTTGAATAAATATCTAGGTTAAAGTCTTAGACGCATTTGTAACTCTAAACATCCAAGTTCCACCACACGGACAATGTACATCCATGACGGCGTCTGCAATAAAGCGAATAAAGTGATAATGAAAAGGTTGCGGAATCATAATCCCCTTCAGCTTGAGTACAATTTTCTGTTAAATTGTTATACATTTAATGAAGGATTTTAAATAATGAAATGTAATTTAGGATGTATTACCACGTAAATGAGGAGTGGAAAGGCCATGCATATTCCCATCAGCAAGGCAATAAATAGTACCTCGAAAATTTGTTGCATTATACCTAATTCGAGCTTTCGCTATTGAGCTTGACAAGGCAACAAACAAAGAAGACATGGATCGCCATTACTGTAATCTTACGATGTGATCAAGAAGAAAATGAGAAATTAAAGTATGTAATTCGCAATTTGCTTTAGAGAATTTATAGAGGATATATATTTCCGTATTTGGCCAACCCTAGTGTGTGTGTATATATATCATATAAACACCATTATTATGCAAATTAACCATCCATGCATGCCAACTCTCTAATGTTAATTAAAGTTAATCTTATTCTAGAAACAGATTTTGTCAATTTTCTAAATTGCTCATATTTAATGTGTTTTCTATTATTGGCAGACGTTTACATGCTTTGCACATGGATTTCAAAATTTTCTATTTAACAAAAATATTATAAACTTGTATAAGAGTAAAAACTAAAATGTAATCGTGGATATATTTTATTAAAAATAAAAAGGTAAAAATTATCATTGCTACAAAATCAACGTAAATAACTGATTGTAAAATAAACCACAATTTACATTTTTACTATAATATTGCACTTTTCACTAATTAAAGAAAAAATAAAACTAAAAAAATACTTAAATTATATTGTGTATATAGAAGCTATCATTACTTTTTTATTTTCTATTATATAAGACTATCCTTTATATTCGATACATTATAAGACAAATTTTATTGTAAACAAAATTTTAATATTTAATTAGAATATACATGAATTAAATATAATAACTATTCATATAAATTACATTGAGAATAAAAAATCGATTAAGATGGTGCGGTGTGTGTGGAAGACAAAATAAGATTATTCTTTACTTTACTTATTATCTTTAACAATATGAATTGTCACAATAGTGGACAGTGATTATATAAATATATAAAAAATAATTAGTTGACATTTGATTAAGTAATATTCGAAATAAGATTATATTTATAAGTTTTGTACTCGTGAAATATGTTCAGTCATTTGTGCAATTATATAAATCAATTGAGACTCTCTTAATTATATAGGCATGGGTTTATACACAAAATTAAGAGGTGGGTCATATCAAATTTAACGTATCTCAAATCTATATTGAAGATAATCTAATGTGGTTAGGACTTAGGAGTATTAAACAAATGTTCAATATACTTCGTATTAGTATCATCCATTTAAATCTATCTTTTATTAATTTAATAACAACTAACTTAAATATTTAAAGATATAGTAATATAATTTAATTATATTCTAAAAGTGTAAAGCCATAAAAGATTTTCTCCTTTTTATGCCCCAAAAATACTCTTTAATGAGCCATAAAATTATATTAATTTTTAACCTACTTAATAATTATAAAAGGACAAATAAGTAATTTGCTTTATGGAATGCCGTTATGACATTAACAAAATTACTTCAGTAACTAAATATCATAATTTAATATTAAAATTGTATTTATGGGTCTAAAATATATTCAAATAAAGATAAATGGCCTATATATAAGTCATATAAATTTTTTTATACAATTATTTTCTGGATATTTTTCTTGAATCTCCTAAAAATAAAAATAATATTTATTTGCAAGCCATATTTTATAAGCATGGATGAGAAAAATATATTAGGTCATTCACATTAGTTTCTCCTTACAAATTCCCCAAAATACAAAAAAAAATATCGTTTTATCTATTTTACAAAATCTTTATTGCTTGAATTCTACATTAGATTACTTATCAAGTTCTCTACAATATTAAAGTATTACTTTTATATATACAAATACTTTTCATTTCGACATATATTTTTCATTACATATAATTAAAAATATTTATATTCAATAGGTTTAACATTAAATTTTAAATTATATGTATATATAGAGACAGAGAGATGAGAAATATGTAACGATTCTGTATAAAATATATGAAGGAGTGCTAAAGAATTAGGAAAGCAAATTGACTATTATATTCAATTTGAGCGCAACTACAAGTAGTATGTAAAAACATTACGTTGCCTCTAAATATTTTTTTGAAAAATAGATTTACAATCACATAATATCTGAGGTGGTGTTGATTTCTTTTGAATACATATGAAACAACGGAGAAGTATAAATAATGTTTAAATGTGGGAGAGAAAATTCGGAGATGATGGAGAAATTTTTTAGTTAATGGGAATTGGTTATCCAAATTTGGGGAACCATTTTGCCCATTATTTATTTGAGGTAACTATTAAGAAATATGATACGGGCTTAAAAATATAAGTTACATAATGTTTGATTATCTAAAATAGGGAAATAATGATTTTTAGGTAATTTGATGCAAGTGTAATTAATCATGGAGATAAGCCTAACACAAATTCATCACAAAAATTATAAATTTGAGAATTTATACCGTGACAACTATTTTTTAGGTCGATAAGGAACAAGTTACCTCTTATTTTTAGTTTATTTATTTTATTTGTATAATTAATTATGATTATTTTTTAAGTAACTTATTTACTGAATATCTATATATAATTTTGAAATGTTCAAAAGGATCTTACGATCTTATAACAATAATGATAAAATGATATAGATTTTCATTATATGTATACTTTTAATAATGGGTATTAGAGTTGCAAGTTGAAATATAGAGAACAAATAAAAAATTATTTAAAGTAAAAAAAATAGCCGAATTATATTTGTATCGAGAAATACATCACGTACAACACATATGTAATTCTTTTAGCATTATTTAAAATATGTTCCATGTTACTATAATTTACTTAAATCTATCTTTTATTGAGTATAAAGAAAATATATTAAACACTTCCAGCCCTTCATGCTTTTAAAAAGTAGTTAAATTTATTATTCTTACCACATATTGGCCGAATATAAATTTGTAATATCTATATCAATTTAATGCATAACAACTCAATTATTATCCATTTGATATGTAGGAATACTCAATGAAGAGTTGTTGGCTTTAGAGAGTTGACAAAGGCCATTTCATTTTCCTAATTTGTAATAATTGGTAGTACATTTAGTGCAACTATTTCTTAATAAAAATATTATGTTAAATTTATATGAAGTATTTTTTTTTCTATTACATTTTCATTAGAAGTATACTTACAACAAATGAAGCCTAAATTTGCTTTTGGTTTCTTCTTCTTATTATTATTATCTAAATAAGGAGAATTTATTTATCTATTTTTATATATACAAACATAAATAAACATTGCCTTTCAACTTTTTTTCTTTTTTTTTTGATACTCCTTTTCAACTTTTTTTTCTCTTTTTTCTGTTTTACCCATTACAGGTATCAAACAAGCGCTCAGTTCAAAGGGGCATTCGTGTCATTTCAGTGGTGTATTATTTTCTCTCTCACCTCTCGAGCATCTGCGTATCGCTCTAGGGTTCCGAGCGAGTGATCGAGTGGTAAGTTCAATGATCATTTCTAATTTCATCAATTAAATCTCAATTCCACGAGTTTCATCTGCAATTATAGTTACTAATTTAGATAATAATTACCACTGAGGGTCTAAAATTTCTTGAGTTTGTGCTTTGACTCACTCAATCACTATAAACTGTTATTGATAATCAGCTTGGATTTTGCAGCTATATCGGATTTAAACAAAGTGCTTGGATGTTAATTGTTTTTATTTTCGTAATCATGCATTTGTTGGTTGATTGATAGTACATATGTTTCTTTGTTTTTTGTAATATCGATCAATGCTATTCGTTACTGGTGGAATCTGAGAACGATACGTAATTAAATAATAATAATAATAATTCTTACCGATTTGCAGAGCAGACAAGTAGGGTTGTAAAGTTGTATTGATTGCTGAATCTTAAGTTCGATCGTGTTTTTTTTTTTTTGTTATGATTATTATTATTTGTCTCAATTGAGGTAGTTTTAATGCTAATTAGCCTTTTTATTTAGATTAAGCTTTGTAAATGGCTTAGTAGGCTCATCGTTTCTTTGCCATAAAAAAATCATGAAATAAATTTGGGGTTTTAAGATTCAACTATTTGTCAAAGAAGAATCGGTTCAAGAAAAAAAAAAGAATTTAATTTTAATAGCTGTACGGAGTTTCATACACCAGCGAGCTTGGATGAATAACACATGTGCATTTGTGTTTGTCACTACATGTGGAGATGGACATAATATCTTTCATTCAAGGCCGATGGCATGTGAACTCTCTTCACCGACGGTAGATAGAATTTTAACTCAGAAAAAAAAAATTGTAGAAAGGCATAGAAAATCATCTCTGTCGTCACAGGATGTGAACTTAAGTGGGATTATCTTTACTCGTTTTTCATTCAGGCCGTAATAACTTATTTGCATTATGCTTTGTATCTCTTTGCTGACTTCATTTTTCTGTCGAATATTAGGGCATAATATCATAAAACATAACAGAAGGAATGGGTCAAAAGAAGAAGACCTCTTCGATGTTCATAAGGCTTGTTTCTGCTGCTGGGACTGGATTCTTCTATGTGAAGAGGAAGAACCCCAAAGGGATCCAAACTAAGCTCGAGTTCCGCAAGTTCGACCCGAGGGTCAATCGCCATGTCCTCTTTACCGAGGCGAAGATGAAATGATCGGAAAAGTTCAGTATTCATCAGTGGCAATCCTCTATTTTGGATCAACTTGGTTCTTTTTCGTGTTTCTTGAATGTTCTTGATGTTGAGGGATGACCCTTGGAATTACCACATTCTCATCATTAATAAGCATGCGGTTATTTTTCTTCCCATTGCTCAATAGCATATTCAATATTCTCACATTTCTGTAGCATAGTAAAAAAATAAATAAAAATCGAATGCTCTGCAACAGTAGTGTGTAAAAGTTGCCTACATTATCGAACAAGCATTTGCATTCTCGTCGCTAAACATAGTATATAAAACACTATCCCCGCAACAGCTTAGTGCCATTGACATCGTCATCTGGTTCATTGATCTTCCTGGGAACAAAAGTTGTCCCTCATTTGCATCCTTTGAGTCGTCTTCTTTCTTAGTCTCGATTTCCACTCTTTTCCCCGTCTTCTTCCTTAGTTTCTTCAAAACCTTTTGTGGGTCGATCTTCCCTGTTACTATCACTTTGTGCCTCGTCATATCTGTCACAAATTTCTCCACTCCTGAGAAAACCCAAAATTGTCACAAAATGTTGAGAATATGTTGGCGTGTGTGTACATATCTATAGAAATGGTATCGCTTTCTTTTGAATTG
Source organism: Embelia ribes (assembly GCA_001753735.1). Taxonomy (NCBI): domain Eukaryota; kingdom Viridiplantae; phylum Streptophyta; class Magnoliopsida; order Ericales; family Primulaceae; genus Embelia; species Embelia ribes. The sequence goes on from MKEJ01062134.1 coordinate 10,214, forward strand.
GTATGTATGGGTCAAATCGCTGTAGAGAAAGACCTTTGATTTTGGAGATGGCTTTTGCAACGGTTCTTTCGCATGCATTGCAATGCATCGAAACGTTATATTCCACAACCACAACCTGCTAACACGAAATGCATATTTATTACTGGTATTTTCTATATAACATGTGACGCTTGAAAAAGGTTACAAAGATATTCTATATGCTTCAATTGAAAACTTTTGTGGAGAAAATTTCTGATGTATGGGGTATATACAAGTTTGATATGGAAATTGGAAACTATGGTCATACTTTATCTTGCTTATTTTTCTTCTCTTTTTTCGCTTTTTTGTCTTTCTTCTTCTTGTCCCCCATAATTGATTTTGGTGAAGATAGATAATTCCAAAATCCATAAACGTTGGCATTTTAAACCAGGAAAGTCTTATATATAGTTAGTTATCGGCAGTTTTTTTATTTGAACCAACCAATCACAGGGACAGGGGGGGAGAGAGAATTTTATTTAGAATAATTTCTGACAAAATTGGCCGCTAATTAACAATAAATTTCTTTTTATTTACGCCCTTATTGCATCATCTCAAGCCAATAATTTCCGATATATAAATGAGTGAAAATTTATTTCTTTATCGTCAACGTCGAACAAATTGTAATTGTCCCTCTCCAATTCCCGTACATTCCGCACTATATGTATCTTACTTCAGCGCGTGAAATTTCTTCCTGATATCTCCCAAAGTTCCCGTAAGCACCTCAATAGCTCCCATCTTCTTCATCGATTTTGCTAACTGCTTGAAGAAAACTCTGGGATCCTGCATCTTTGTAACCAGACGTGCGGACCTTTTATGCGTAAGCAACGCCATGTCAGATGTCAAAAGGACCTTATGCTCGTTAAGGTTTGAATAGTACTGAGTGTTAAACACGAGCGAATCTTCGAAGTCTTGCTCCACTTGTGGAAAGTAGTTTGGGCACTTTGTACGTAAGTAATCGGCATAATTAGTATCTAGGGAAGGGTCGGAGTTGTCTTTCCCTGTGAAGTTATAGACCGCGATGCAAGGAGCAACACACACAAACAGATAGATGCACACAAAAGAAAAAAATGTAAATAATTGTACAAAAAAATAACTTAAAATTCCAATCAAAATTATTTCATTGAAATTACATTTCGTATACGACGACATTTGTTAGGTCAACACTACAACTCGCTTCAGAAATAGTTACAATGCAATTAGTCTAGCACAAATAACATAGTCAAAGAATACACAAATATAGACTAGAAATACATAGTAAAAAACAAACTAACTTGAAACAAAATTAATAGTTAGTTAAGATATTATGCTAGGCTTGAAATACACCAAAAATACGTATTAGGTTAAATCAATCAAGTCGCAACATAAATAAAGTTTAAGTACAAACTCTATTTCTGGAGAAGAATTTTTGCATCTACCATCAATGGTGTTAAAACTCACTAGATAAATTGATAGTTTATCCTATCCAGCATCCATTACTCGATATCCAAACCCAATTACTTCTAGCCACGGTTAGCGACCAAGTTACACAACCACAACCTTGAGAAGAGGAAGCATGAAGTGCAATACAAAAATAATTGTGATTCTCAAGAGTTATATCTGTAAAACCCTTAACCGAGTAATAACGTAGAATGACAATAATCTCAGGCACTAAACTATCTATGCTAGTTAATAGAATGAAGGTAGATTCTACTAGATATGTTGCAGCTATCAATTCACATTTCAGTATGATATGGGTACAAATAGATAAAAACTCAATCGGACGAAGTAACAAGTTGATTTACCAAAACCCGCTAATAAAAAAAATTCAAGAAAAAAAAGAGGGCATGAGGTTTGTCTCATAGTTGCTGAATTTGGAAGCGGAAGTGGGGTTCGTTAAGGGTAACGGAAGCGAGAAAAGTGGTAAAAAATTATGAGGGATATGGGATAGCGATTGTAAAACTTGTCGGATATTATTGTAAAACGGATGAGAAACATAGATAAAATGTATGCATTTTTTTTTATCTAGTATTGGAAAGTATTTTTCAAACTTATGAATACTTGTTATATGTGGATCTCTATGATTATATTTAATACTTTTTATAAACATATTACTCATAATTTGAAAGAATATACATAAAAAAACTTTTGTTTTAGCA
>MKEJ01062143.1:0-16434 GCA_001753735.1 Embelia ribes
AAAAAACCTACATTGTTGATGAAAAAAGTTCAAAAGAAAAGTGCATAAAGGTTCACTGCTGAAATTAAGCAGAAAAATGATTAAGTAGTCTATAAATGACACATATGGAAGACTTCGATATACATGCATAGAAAGAAATGTCACAAATGAATAATTAGAACATGTTAAACAAGAGCAATTTCTTACCTCACCATACAAGTCACTGACTATAATCAAAATTGTATGTTTGAATGACTAGTTTGACAGGAATGCTGATAGAAAACACAAGACCTCAAATTCAAGTACGATCTGGACAACCCTTCTAATTAAAATCGAAGAACAAATTATCAACATACAACTCTCAAATATCAAGAAGAACACTCTGACTCAACATAAAAGATCAAAACCAAGTTGTAACTTCTAATAGTTGCCAGAACACAGATCTGTGATATTTCACCAAAAGGGCTTAGCTGAATGGATTCAAAGTTCACAGGCTTAAACACCGAGAAAGGACGTAAATTAACCACACATACAATATCTATAGATGAAGAAATGCTCCAAAGAGAAGGCTCCAAATAGATCACAATACTTGACACATCTCTAATCCAAGATTTATCATTTGAGAAATCCAATTAGAGAAAACTATGATTTAGAAAGACTTATTTGAATGCTCTTAGAAGCACAGGGGGATTGCCCAAAAACTATTAGCAGAAAGAAACAAGAATCACCTAAATTATTAAAGAAAAAGGACCCCAAAATATAAAAATAAAAGATTAAAAACACAATCACGGAGCAAAATTGATGAAACCTAAAATTCTAAAAGCCGTAGATCTCTAAACATACACTCAATAATATGAAAGTATACTTGTGTGTGCGTGTGTATGGAAGAAAGTAGATATACCAAATTGAGAGGATGATCGGGAAATGGAGAATCGGAGAGAATTATGAGAGGAAAAACAAAGACGGGATCTTCTTCCCCAAAGTCTCACTTGTCAAATAGATCATTAAATTAACCACACATACAATATCTATTGCTGGGTTTTGGTGGTGACAATTAGTGATGGTGCTGGGTTTTAGCCGGCGGTGTCGTTGGACCTGGAGAAGACATTAGCTACGAATAGGGATTTTAGAGGGAGAGAGCTCTGATAAGAGAGAGTTTGCTAGCTACAATTGATGAGTGAGAATGGGGGGAGACAGAATGACGAGTGAAATAGAGAACCGGTTGGAGCCAATTTTTTTGGATTGGCTCAGCAAAATAGCTAAAAAATGCTATTTGTTGAGCCGGTTGGAGATGCCCTAACATCGAGGGCCGGGAAGATGCAATTCCCAAGGACTGATGTGCTTGTATGTTGTTGGCCTATTTGGACCGACGCATAAAATACTGACAGTCAAAATTAAAATAGTGAAGGTTATATGTTGATAACGAAAATAATTTTAATTTGCATCTTGTTATAAAATATTATTGATATGACATTTTACTGTGGGTAATGCAAACATAAAGTCCAATCATTAAATGCAACCATTATGTGTTGTGCAAGTACGGCCACCACTATTTACTTATAACATACATTTTTGCCTATAAAGAAGGACTTTGGGGAAGATAGAAGGTGCATAATAAAAAGACGAGAAAGCTCAGAAGCAGAGAAAGCACAGGAAAGAGAGCGCATAAAAGAGAGAAAAATGAGAGAAAATAAGTGTGGGAATGGATTTATTTTGGTCCAGATTTTCAACTTTATTTTATATGTTGTACTATATTGTAACCTTTCTCTTTATATTAATACAAATATACACTATTATTAGTCTCGTGAACTAGCTACCAGTTAAACTTATTTTAACTTGAGGTTGAACCACGTAATTTTTTATCTCATATTTTACTTTCTTGCTAGTTATTATATTTATTTTATAGTATGATTCATAATACACCTTAGATATTCTTATTTAACGGTCCCTGGTTATACGACTCGGTGCAGCTCTTTGTGATTTGCACTCATACCATTTACATAATATCTTTAAGAACATTTACAACAAGAAGGCGAGAACCCCCTTTTTAATAAGTTATATATATTCTTTTGCCAACCAATCAAAGAACCTTTCAATATAGGGTTTGTTAGTCCTAAGTTTGCTTTTAATTAAAAATATGGATGCATTTATATTAAAATTTTTTATTTATTTGTAACAAAATAGCAGATAAGATTAATTTACAAACAAAAAGGTGAAAGTTATTAGTTATAAGTAAAAAAATCAATAAGCTAAAACTCATAAGTTGTAACCAAACGAGCCTATATAATAATTGTCAGATTTTTAAAAGAAGTTTTTTACAGACATTAATATTTGTTAAAATAAAAAATTTATTATTTTCTAACATCTGATTAAAAATTCATTCCTTTTTTGTTTGTGTTAGTTTCAAAAGTACAATTAATTATTATTTTTACATTCTCAATACGTATATAATTTTTTATTTTCATATCAAAGAAATTGTATTAATCAAATATCACACTATATCGATATGATTTCTAAAATTTAATTATCAAGTATTAAGAAGATACCAATTTTATAAATACAGGTTATGCATGATTTTTTTACATACTACATGTCAAAATTTGTTAGATTGGGTTTGTCATGGTGTCAATATAATTTTTTAAAAAACATGAGTACAAAAAAGATTCACATTCTAAATGACAGTATATATTAAAAGGTGTGAGATTTTATACATGCTTGTATGTAGGATGCAAATATATATTTGGCATATATTTGTTGATACATACGAGAGATAGTTATTTTTAATTATAATATTGATTTCTATTTCATATAGGTCATTGCACTCTTTTGTATTAGTTAGCAAATATATAACAATATGTAAAAAATTCATGAATATATATAAAATCTCACTTCATGATAATTTTATAGGATTTCACAATATACAATTTCTTGTTCAGGAATTAACATATAAGACTAAGAAAGCTAATACTATTGTACAAAAATCAGAATTAATAATCTATTTTCTATTTTTCAAATATATATAAAATTTATATCCTTCAAAAAACAGATTTGAAAAACGTATTTTGAGTCTTACAGGACTAAACCCTAGCCACCGTCGACGGCAAGGATCAAGCAAACTCAGTTCTCACTATTTTCTTTTATTTGTTCGGAGGTAATTTTTTAGTTTCTTTGGACAATAAAAATTCGTATTTTTTATTTTATTAATTTAAGGTGCTTGATTAACACAATATCAGTATTCTTGTCGCTTTATTTACAATTTTTTTAACTGATATTATTCGGATGCCTCTTTTGAGCATTTGCAGGTGGCGCGTCTCATAAATTTTTATAGCAATTATTTAAAATTTTGAAAGTTTTGAATAATTTGTACTTATGGCATAAAAAAAATATATATATACAAACCCTTGCATAGATTAGCAGGAACTAACCCCTTTGTGTTATAGGACGAAATAAAGATTTTTGGGTTGGGTGGTCGGTCCTGCTAAAATTTATATATTTTTTTGCTTGGAAATTGTATAATAAAAAATATTAAATCTTATTTAAAATTTCTACAAAAATTTTTTGGATAATGGATTGGCCCCGCTAGCACCCCCTTCCTTCGCCCTCCCAATCCCAAAATTATATTCTACCCCGCTTTTAGCGGATGAGCTTGATTTTAACCCCCGAATTTGGATTATCGTACTTTCATATAATTCACGATGTTCAATAAGTAGTCAATATATCACGATCAGGGTGTAACACTATTTATGGTAGCGGTCCTTCTATATGAAATAAATCATGTTTAATAGTATTTTTTATAATACTCATATTATTTATAATATAAGATAGTACACTTTATTTTAGAATATATAACAATCTTTGTTATTTCATTTATATTCTTAATTAGTGTACCTTGATAATTTTTAGCATCATATGCTATTTATTTGATTATTAATAATATCGCCATTTCTTGTTTTTTCTGTATTTTTAAAGTCAAATTTCTCGTTTCTCGTTACCCAAATAAGGTTTTTATGGACAACTATGGTAAAAAAATGACAATGAAATAATTTATGCAGTAAAAGAATTTATTCCTATTTTGATTAGGGTGTCAAACACTCTCAGTTTTGCAAAAAGAGAACATTTTTTAACTTATGGGTAAAACTGTTACTACTTTGCTTTGTTAGGATTCTCATCAATGGAAACTGAAGAAGTGTTTAAAGTTGAATCGGGTGACGATAATAACAAGAGAAAAGATAATCTTCCAAGTTGCTCGTCATCTGATGATTTGGAAGATCACGATGTATACAATGTTGAATTACTTTTTACCTTTACTGATACCGTGTCTGTTATATCCGAGATTGAATATAATTTAAATGATGTTGTACCTAATGTATCCGACATTGAATCTAATGTAAGTGATACCATATCGAATGAATCAAAGGAGGAATCTGATGAAGACATAGGTGTTGGCACTTGTGCGGTGGACATACACGACGGTTACACTGATTACGTCAAGTATACACAATACGCTGTGGACGAACATAACACGCGGTTCAAGGTTCTTGTTTAAAGTCAGCTGTCTTCAATTTTTTTTCTTTAAACAATATGATATATATCTTGTTTGCAATAAGTTGTAGATTCAAATCTCATTACTATACAATTTAAAATACATATACAAGTGAAGGGCATGTAATTTGAAAGCTTAAAAAATGTTATGATTTTCATCTCTCCTCAATATCTGATGTGAACTTTTAGGCGAGGTATTATATTTACATAATGGTGATCCCTTTTGGTTGGTTGGTTTGGTTGCAACCTTTTTGCTTTCAACAAAAAACTTCGCTTTTTTTACATACTAAAAAACCTAGTTGTATCTAGCTTTAAATTTCAAGCTTTTTATATGAAAACTGCAGAAAAAGCTCAACTTGGAAGTGAGAAATCAAATATACGCTAAGTTTTACTTAAAATTGCAACAAAACAAGCATATCTTAAAATTTTCATTCTAGGACAGTATCCGATTTCGTAACTTATTTGCCAAAACCAACTTATTTTGAAACTATTTACCAAAATCAACTCCTTTTTATGAACCCGATGTTGCAAATGATGAGTTCATTAATCAACTACTGGGAACGACATGACCATGTTTTACAGATTACATTCACTGATATATTGCTTAAAATTTTCAAACATGAATCTACCGTGTCCAACGACTAGTCCGATGTCCCAATAGCGAGTGCATATTAACAAGTTGGTCCTGGCAAATAGTTTTGAAACATACAGATTTTGGTAAATAAATTTTTGAACATGCTGGTTTTGGTAAAATACTCTGATACCGTCTTTAGGAATTTTAAGTAACTCTTTGCCCATAAATGCACACAGGACATTGATGAAGAGCTCGAGTTGGTGAAGATTATAGAGGCAAAGATGTGTCCTTGTCCCTTCTACTTATATGTAACTTTCGATGCGACAGATTTTGGCGATGGAGATAAGTTTATTAAAACCTATCAGGCTTTGGTTCGGGTTGACTTTAATGACGTGTGTTCTTTCAGACTGAAGCCCTTCGAACATGGGGAAGGTATGCGATTAAAACAAATATATATATTCTCGTTTCTTTTATCTCTTATCAACGTAAAACCTCTAAGTACGTGTTCTTGAATACAGAGTTATGTGTTAGGGGAGGGAGTATGCAATGGAGTAATTTACCAAAACCAGTCTGTTTTTAAAATCTACTTACCGAAATTAGCTTGTTATTATAAGTCTGCAGTTTAGAATGGCTCAACCCGCCATTGGGAACGGGTGGCTTATGTTTGACAGATTTACGTTTCATATTAGTGCATTACCGGTACAATATGCAAAACATGAATCTGCCGTTCCCAACCCCAGCATCAGTTTCATAATAACAAGATGTTTTGTTAAATAGTTTCAAAACAAGCTGATTTTAGTAAATAAGTTTTGAAACATGCTGGTTGTGATAAATTACTTGTATGCAATGCTAGTGATTTGTGAAATTATGTTATTGTCTGACAGATTCTATTGCAAAACAGCTTCCATTGAGGTATTGCTGTTAACTCTGTTCTCATTTTAGTATTTTCTTGGAAAAGAGATATAAGCTTATATGGATACTTTGTTGTTATTTATTCGAAAAGTTGGAAATTATTTGATTTTTCCAACAAAAAAAAGTTACCTTTTCTTGGGAACAGAATGTGCAAAATCAGTAGAGGAAATGGTGCTAGTTTGTAAAATTATAACTAGTTGCATCTAGTTTAAAATTTCTAAATTTTTTAAGTCAAACCAACAAAAAACTATGTTTAAAAATTGAATAGTCAAATGCTCACAAACTTTTGGTATATTAATTGCCCAAAGTGGTATATTCGTGTTTTTAAAGAATTACTAATTTTGAAGATCGAATTGCAATAATCTTCTTGAAATGCTGTTTTGAAAATCCAAACGTTAGGAAACATAATTTTGGGGATATTAGATATCAGTATGATTCTGATTGTGTAATTCGTTTTCGCTTTTTTCCTCCAGAAAATAATGAGACGACATGGTTCTGGACCGATGGAAATGGCTGGGTTTAGAACGTGTGTTCGATAAGGGGAACGCATCAACTCCGTTGATTATTATAACTGAATCGAATTGATAAAATTGCTATAGTTTTTGAGAAAATAAATAAAGTAATTATGCATCATTTTCAGATGTTGGCAGTTTTTCATTCTTCGTAACTATATGTCGCGAACTGGTTTCAACCAAGGTATATATTCCTAAGTGCTTTCGTTTTTTTTATCTTCGAATACTCCGAATATTGGGCTTTGCTATATATTGACAATCTAATTATCTATTTTAACAGTTCTTTTTATGAGATCTAATCTTTGTAAGTCTCTTATTTAATATCGGTTTTAATTCTGCAATAATCAAAATGCAGCAGAATATTATTCATGTGTATATGCTATTTCTTCACCATATATACCTCACTGTGGATGAATATATGCATATATGAATAAGCGAGCCGAGCCCGAGCATGTAATCTTTAGTCTTTACAAAAAGTAATGGGCAAGCTTAAGCCTATATTGTAGAGCTCAATACGAACCCAAACTTCTCTCTATATTTGAACAAGTGAGATGAGCCAGAACAGACGAGTTCTGCTCGACTCATCTCACTTTTGATACTTTTGTGGGTGTCTTATCCACAAGCAACTAAAAGTGATTTAAGCTTGCAGAGTTGCCATTTTCGCCGTGTTGTTATGGTAATTGTTTAACTTGTCCGGTGTTAATCGAGCTTAGAAAAAATAAAAGCCAAAGCTTGATGGGTGTCCCTTTATCCGCACATTGTATATATGTTACATAGCCGAGTTCGAATTGGAGTAGCTCTTCTACTTACGCCTATACAAAAAAAAAATATATCTTGAAAACTTTAACTTTCTATGATTTCATATTATTTGAATACAAAATATCATTTTAAGTAGAGAGGAATAGACTTGGGGCCTGTTTTGTATGAGCTGAAATGCAACAAAGCTAGCTTTTCCAGACAGAAGAAAAATATATAGATTTTGATAGTTAAAACATTCAACTTTTTTGATGTCATGATATGAATTTTTAAGCTGGATATCCAAATTTATTCCAGCTTGCCACTTAAAAGCTAATAAGAGATTAAGACGAGTTTTTAACCTGGTATCAAACAAAACCTTATGATTAAAAATCATAAGTTGAGCTGTTAGGTAACATGTGACGATCCCGTCTAAAAGCTTATGTTATAAAAGAGGGACATATTCTATTATATTTATTATATTCAACACGTTCCCTCACTTATGTCATATTCTTAAACCAACTAAATGCAATTTAACATTAATTGTGTAGTTCTATTTATTTTATTCAACACAGCTCCACATTTGTGGCATATTTTTAAGCCAGACAAGTATAGTTCAGCTGTAATTGTGTAGCGCTGAGGTTTAAACCCATGACATCCGTTTGCTGTGATATGTTTTTTTTTTTTGTTATAAAATCTTTAATTTTCAAAAAATAAAAAAGAACTAAAAGCTCGAGGTTGTTAGTATGATAATTTATTATTATTTTATATTAATTTTTAGCAGTCTCACTCAAAGGCGGGTTGAATTTATTTTTAAACCTACCCAATTTTAAATGGCTACACATTTTATTATTATATATGAAGGCTGCCAAAACTCAATCGCTGACCGTCCCCTCCAAGAATTTAAAGCCATTGTATTACAATCTATGATTAAGATTAAAATACTTAAAATTTGAATTGTTTGCTAAAAATTAATTATTATAATGTCAATCCCCGATGTTTTATCCAACTACTTAGAATTTTGCAATACATGCCAAGGGTAAATTGGTCCCAATTTCCCCAAAGGGAGTGGAAATTTTGTCCAATTGGGGCAGTTCAAAAAAAAAAACATGATTATTTTTATATTTTTTTGGGCAAAATGATTGGTATAGTATAATTAGATAATTTATAACTATCATTATATTATACTCCAGATTTGAACTTAAAAAATAATATAAAATTTTCCCAGTACTAGATTGGGAACTGAGTGTGATTTTTATAAAACTAATCAAAAAGGATTTGAAGTACAGTATATTGTTATAAATTATCTAATTTAACATTATCAATCATTTTATAAAATAAAATAAAATCATATAGGAGTATTTTTTTTTTTTAAAACATGATGGAACCTCATTACAGAAACAAAAACAAGCACTCGCCACCGTGTTCACGTAATCGTACGCGCTCTATATGACCGTCGATGTTGAAGAGACGGAGCCGTTAGTACGATCGGAGGACACATAAAGCGAGTGCAACCCCATTTAATACTCGCGAGAGTAAATAATAATATCCGGTAGGATAAAACGCTGTTTTCAAATTTATCCGAGTGAAATAAGATAACGGTCCCCATAGGTTGAACCGAAATTCTACTTGCTCCTCACAGTTTCAATTCAAACAGAAAAGTCCCTAAATGTTGAAAAAGTTACCGATTTGGTTACCAAATTTTATGACTCGTAGATTTTGCCCATTGAACAGTGTTTTCGTAACAAAACTCAGGGAATACAGTCGGTGAGGAACTGTAGCTGTTGTACAGCTCAGTCCCACCTCGGACCGTTGGATAGAAAAATAAATGCTCATATTATAAGAGTTTTCTATATTTTTTTTTGGGATCCCATTTGAATATTTTATCCAGTGACCCGAAAATAAACTTTAGCCGAACCCCCATTCCCAATTTTGTAACATTGTAAATCTAGTTAAAGTTAGAGATAATAGCTGTATCTGCAATTGTAAAATGATTAATTTACTTTTAAGTAGTCAACTTTTAGTATTGTCCTAATAATAAAAGTTCAAGTGATCAAATTAGGAACATCATCAATCAAAAAATGATTAATTTAATAAGTTATCATTCGATCATTATATATAGTTTTCATGATTTAGAATAGCTCTATGCCCCATAATGGAGACCAAATGTCATTGATTCAAAACTGAGGTGAGCCTTCACTGTTACAATTTAAACAATGATACCAAATAGGACTTCTATTGAAACTATTGTACCTTAATAATTCCAATTATTTACAGTAAAATATTTTCACACAAATACGTGTCCAATCTCTCTCTCTCTCTCTCGCTCCTTTCCCTCTCTCTCAATTCATTGTCTTCCCAATCATTGGAGGGAAAAGCCTTCGAATTTCACCGCTTGATAAAACCCTAGATTTCCACTTCTACTCCTACTCTCTCTCTCTCTCTCTATATATATATATATATGTATGCAGTGGTGAAGTTGGTTGGTTGTTCTCTCACTTGTTGAAGCGGCTGAACTGCATTGAACTTGATTTCAATTTAATCAAGCTTGAATTGGTATCAGGTACGTGTTTTTTTTATCTTGATTTCAGTTTAAATCTAGTGTTTTTGTTCATTATTGCTGGTGAATTTGTTGGATTGATACTCTGTTTTTTTTAGGGTTTTGCTTATAGAGAGAGAGTGATTCTTGTAGTAGAGGTGTAAATCTAGGGTTTTGAACTTGATTTTAGTTTAAATCTAGTGTTTTTTGTTCATTGTTGCTGGTGAATTTGTTGGATTTACTCTCTGTTATGTTTTTAGGGTTTAGCTTATTTGGAAATACAGAGAGAGAGAGAGAGAGATGTGTGTTATGCAATTGCTGGATTATACCCTAAATTCTTTCGATCAACATATCATAGAGCTGGAGCGGGAGCGCTAGAGCTTTAAAATCCAAAAAATTCTTTAGGTAGAGAGCCGTGAGAGTGGAAGTAGGAGCGGGAGCGGGAGCGAGGGCCAGAGCGAGAGAGGGAGCGGGTACACCTTGCTCCATGAAGGATCTTGGTGACGAAACCTAGAATTTGAGTTCTAATTCTTTCGTTTCTGTGCTCTCCAGAAGCCTAAAAACATATAAGATAATCAAATGCAATAAAGAAACGGCAGTTGACTGTGCTTGAATTTGTAGAACTTGATTTAAGATTCAATCTGGTGCTTTTTTATTGCTGCTGGTGACTTTGTTGGATTTATGCCCTGTTATGTTTTAGGGTTTTACTTATTGAGAGAGAGAGAGAGAGTTGGTTTTGAAACCCTATATTGTAATGCATATTTTTAACTCCTAAATTTTAATCCTTATAGGTCGAAGATATAAAGTAGAGGTTGGAATATAGAGAATGCTCACATTAGATCTCCTAAACTTGAAATAGAACCGGGGATGATTAAATAGTAGTCCCCTAGTTCAAGTGTTGCAGTGTAGCAAAGCTCCTATTTATTAGGGGATTGAGCGGTGTTGGTAACACCGATGTGAGAGTTTCTTGGAATCCCCCTAAAATTTAGGGTAGGGACATATTTCGTATCACCGATGCAATGCGCTGAAGCTCTGACTGTGTTTAAATTTGTGTCAGGTTCAGGTTTTTGAACTTGATTAAATCTAGTGTTTTTGTTCATTACTGCTAGTGAACTTGTTGGATTTATGCTCTGTTATGATTTAAGGTTTTGCTATTTTATAGAAGTCTGATACTTCCTGTATCTGATGCCCAACCATTGCAGGAGTTTACCAGAATTTTTGTTGATACTTGTAGCTTCAGTAGTTCTGGCGCTTAAATGTCAATTGAGTTTATTTTTTTTTTCTTTTTCTCATGTGTGTGGTTTTTTTTTTTTTTGGGAGGCTGGGATGTGTTGAGGAGTTCATTAGCAAACTGTTTCCTTATTTTGCTTGATCTTCCTGGTTGAACACTTTGAACCTCTATCATTTGATGAGATGAGAATGGAGTTGAACTGGCCATTTTTACATTCGTAGTTACTCAATTTGGAACTCGGACCCGTACTTCCATCCTTGATGACCCGCTATGGGCAACATTTTAATGTTTCAAACAATGCTTTTATATAAAATTTTCATGTGTTGAGGAGTTCATTGGCAAACTGTTTCCTTATTTTGCTTGATTTTCCTGGTTGAACACTTGAACCTCTGTCATTTAACAAGATGAGAATGAAGTGGAACTGGCCATTTTTACGTTTGTTGTTATTTTTTGGAACTTGGGCCCTTACTTCCATCCTTGATGACCCGCTATGGACAAAATTTTCATTTTTCGATCAAAACAGTTAATATATTAGACCCGTTTTTAGATGAATGGAGAAATTTTGTTTATGTGATTCGGGATTGCTGCTTTCATTTAACAAGATGAGAATGAAGTGGAACTGGCCATTTTACATTCGTAGTTACTCAATTTGGAACTTGGGCCCGTACTTCCATCCTTGATGACCCACTATGGACAAAATTTTCATGTTTCAACTCGTTTTTAGATGAATGGAGAAATTTTGTTTATGTGATTTGGTACTGCTTCTAGCCTTAGAATGCATGCTTGAAGAGCTAAACCTAGATCTCAGCGTAATTTAGCACTTGATAGTCTTTTAGCGTTTGTATTCTTAGGCATTAGTCTCTTCCTTATATGGTCATACGTTGCTTTTAAATGTGCTTGGTGTCTTCACATGTTAACTATAGAATTTAGTTCTAGTGTATGGCTTCTGTAAAATACAATTTGTTTATTTGACATTTAGTTTGTTCACTTAACTTTGCAGAGAACGTGTAATAGTTATACTAGTGGTTCAAACGTTAAGCATTTGAAAAGGGAACACTCAGTTCCAGAATTGAGAATGCCAACCAAGAAAAAGGATGGTGGAGGAAATTCTGCTCGAGATCCTGCAAGTCCAAAAGTTTCAAGATTTCAGAGAAAGGCGTCAGAAAATGGACATGTTTCAGAGAAGAAAGTTACAGAGATAATCACTTCTTCTGCCAGAAAACAAAAAAAGAGTTAGTGGCTAAATCTCTTTTCGTTTTGTAGTGAGAACATTTTCACGAATATTTTTATGCTTATTTGGCTCCGAAACATATTAGGGTTTGATGCTGCATCAAAAATTCAAATAAACCAAGCTATTTGCTTTTTGTTCAGTCATTACTTGTACCTTAGAAATGTCTTACTGATTTCTCACAATGTATTTGAACCTGTAAGTTCCAAAGTTAGATAGTCTTGGGCTATGCAAAATTTATCTTTTGACATTTTCTACTACATAACAAGTGAAAAATAAAATGAGGCATTTGAAGGTATCGCGTAGTTTTGTTGACATGACTTGCATAAAGATGCTGATTATGAAATTCCTGTTCATATGTTCTCTTAGTGCTCTGTTTGATTGTTTGCATGTGGACGATGTACACTTAGTGTATTAGTTAGCTTGCTAATTATTGCTCATAATAAATTTCGTATTATCACCTTTTGAAGTTTATTTGAGTTGGAAGAACTTCAAATGTTTAAGAAGTTAATTTTACATAATTGTTCTGTAGCATTTGTATTGTACAAGTTGTTTTTACTGTATTATTTTGATTTTTTTGAGACCTTTCACGACATGTTAATGAAACTATTGTCCTTCATAGAATTGCAATAGTTAAGAGTCTGTTCCTGCAATATGTCATGTAATATTTATATACAATTTTCAGCTGGCACTCACACAAAGGATATCCGGGAACATGGCTCCACAACAAACTTAACTGTTAGATGCAGGGTTACAGAAAATGACTTATCCAAACCTTGTTTGGATCGCACTGCAAGCAATGGCGTTAACATGGAAATGGAATCTAAGGTTTGTTGCCCTTCATTAATCCTATTTTAGGCCATTTAAGGAGAGCCATGGTGGCATGTTAGTTTTGATCTTCCTCTATTCTTTCTTCTTTGAGAACTCAACCTTATGATTAGTAATTGCTCCTTTAAGATGTACCCAGTTCCGATATCATGCTTAATTATTTAAGGCTGATGTTTTTGTCTGAATTTGAAGCTTACATGTTGATCTTTAAAACAAAAGGAGTAGAAGTGAGAATCCAACAGAACTTAAAACTGGTTTTCTTTACTTGTTCCCGACAACATTTGATATTGCTAAACATGTTGCAGGCTCGTGAAGGTGGAAATGCTTATTGCTTGTCGGAAACTATATTTTCTCCCACATTTCATATTTCTCGTGGTGAAGGCGAAATGGCTAATGGAGGTATATTTTAAGACTTATTTTTCATTTTATGTAATGTTTTTGCCTTACTGTATGCATATTCCATTGAATCCCTATCGCACTTGCTTACATGCATCCATGTACATATCCTTCAATTTTTCCCTTCAGTTGATTTCATCACATTCTTCCAAAGGGAGGAGGAAAAATGTCAGACTTCTGCAAATGAGAAATCGCAGTTGGGAATCCATAAAAGTAATGTGGTGCAAGATGAGAGTTTGAATATGCCGTGCACTGGTAATATTGGAGTGGATTTTTCTTATCCTTTTCCAATTGCTCTGTAAATGTGGGCTTCTCTTAAATAAGGAAAACCTTTGATCTCTTTTGATAATGCAGATTTGGGTTCCGAGTTGTCATCAGAAGTTTCAGCTATATATCTTTCCATGAAAAACTCAAAGTTAGAATGTGTGGATGAGCAAGGCCAGGATCACATGTCAACCGATGTTTGTGTAGAGGAGGATGAGTATGAAGAATTCGATGACTTTGACCCTTACTTCTTCATTAAGAACTTACCAGACTTGTCATCTGTCGTCCCAACTTTTCGTCCAATGCTGCTGCCTAAGCAGACTCGGAGATGCCCTCCAACTACTCTTGTTCTGGATTTGGATGGTATATACCTTTGTCTGGTTAATTTTTCCGACTTCGTAATTGCTAATGTTCAATACAAGAAAGAAATGCATATTTTCTTTTGGGTGCATCTTGTGTTTTTTCTTTTTGAACTAAAAGCCATTGATTTCTGAACTGGGAGTAATTGCTAATGTTCAATTCAAGAAAGAAATGCCCATCGTTGATATGTTAATTGTTTGTGATAATGGGCTTTCTGACCTCTATTTGAGAACTATTTTTCTTCTTCCTTTTCCCTAACCCATAGTTTTAATGAATGGCAGCTGAAAATTATAAGCACAGCTTTGGGTTCTTTACTCTAAGCATATATTCATTTCCAAGTTTGATATCTAACTGATGCTGATTGGTAAGATCTGGACATAAAATAGGTATATTTGATTAGAATGCATTCAACAAGAGGTGTCTATTTCGTTGACTAACTATTCGACTTGCTAGAAAGAGAGAATCTGTTTACAGTTTATATTTGTAGTATACATGTATTGAATGTGTATGCTGTTAAACACACATGTGAGGGAACGAGTCTTTTATTTGTAGGGTTCTTGCTTTAATCTAGTTTATAGATTAGAGGGCGTGAGGGATGGTTCAAAAGTACTTGAATTTCTGGTGCTTGATTGTGTTATCCCGCTTATTGAGAAATACTGTTATCTGTCTCTGGTCTTTAATGAATTTCTGTTTAACAGAGACTCTGGTGCACTCTACATTAGAACCCTGCAATGATGCTGATTTCACCTTTCCTGTGAATTTTAACCTCCAACAGCACACAGTCTATGTTCGGTGCCGCCCTCATCTTCAAGATTTTATGGAGAGGGTCGCTAGCCTTTTTGAGATTATTATATTTACTGCCAGTCAAAGTATTTATGCGGAGCAACTTCTTAATGTGCTGGACCCCAAGAGAAGGATAATTCGCCACCGTGTTTTCCGTGATTCATGCGTTTTCGTGGATGGTAATTACCTAAAAGATCTTTCAGTTTTGGGCCGTGATTTATCTCGCGTGATTATCATCGACAACTCTCCACAGGTACTCTTAGATTTTGCCTTAAGTTTTTATTAACTTCTCCATGTAGCAGCTTCTTTTCTTTTGTATCTGTCATATACAAGCCGTGAGACCTTAGGCCAAGTTTGGTTGAGCTGCAAGTAGATTCTAATATGGATATAAACTTAAGGGTTGCATTGTGAGAATGTGTCCTACCATTGAGAGATGAAAATTTTACACTACAGAAAGCATTCTAATCCATCCATGTCATTTGTATCTAATTAGGTATTAAAGTTCCTTACGGATTTATTTTATTTTATTTTAGGCATTTGGTTTCCAAGTGGACAATGGCATACCAATCGAGAGCTGGTTTGATGACCGTGCTGACCAAGAATTGCTTTCATTGCTTCCATTTTTGGAGAGCTTAGTTGGCGTTGAAGATGTTCGGCCATTAATTGCTCAAAAATTCAAGCTCAGGCAGAAAATAGCTGCAGCTGTTTGCCCACCAATATCTGCCAGAGGAGATCCTTTCGAAAGATGAGTTTTTTGTATGCAAGTTTGCTCTGTTTTGGTTGTAGTTTGTACTCTTGGTTACGGGTTTCTTCTTTATGTAATAGTTTATGAAACACACCAATGTAATCCTCACAGTTTAGGAATTAGAATTGTGGTGTCGTCAATGTATGAGTTTGACATGAGAACTTGTAAGCTTTAGGTTTATTTATTTATTTTCAGGTGAACAAAGAAATTTGAGGGTTTCATCTCAATTCTTTTGTTTTTTGGGTCATGATCTCAATTCTCAAGATGAGCATCTATGTTGTGTTTTCGTAAATGTTGTGAAAATAATATCAGTTTAGAACTAGCTTATCATAATCCTTCATGGAGGGTGTGTATTCTCGCTTCTATTTCCGCTCTGCAACCTGGTCAGCTAGGTTTGAATGGATGGGTTCCATATTTACCAAAGTCTTAGATGCTGTGAATGCAAATAGTAATCAAAGATAATGAAAGCAAATCAGCATATTTTATTTTTAATTTTTTGTTTTTGCCAAGTCAAATTTTATGAATGTCAAATCCACAAATGCTTTATTATTTTGAGTGTCCATGTCTTGATAATGCTTGCATTTTAGATTTCGCTTAAAGTTGCGAAGGCCACGTGGCAATCACTCTATGAAGATGCCAATTAGATGAAATTGTTTTGCTAAGTCCACTCTTTGAGGAAATTACATGAAGCCCACAGCTTCACACGCAATATTTGCATGCTCTAACCATACCTCTAACCATGGTTAAGTTTAGGGGTGAGTATTTGGGTAATTCGGGAAATACCCGACCCGAATTACCCGAAAAAA
>MKEJ01062161.1:0-10470 GCA_001753735.1 Embelia ribes
TATTATATTATTTAGTAGACTAACTCATGTATTTTTCTCTTTTTCCTATATTGTATCATAATGTCATTGTAGGTGTGGAGGTTAGCGAGAGCAATCATTGAGATGCCCTATGATGGATGTACATATTTTTGAAGATATGCTCTTGTATCTCATTTTGTAGTGACCATTTTCATGTTATTATTATTGGCTTTAAAAGCGATGTATTAAATGTTGAGTTGTATTTTTAATTTGAGGTTGAAGATGTTGTAGTATGATATCATTTTATATTATACTTTATTGTAACTCTTGAGTTTGTTCGGGCTAGAACAAAAGTGTAACATAATATATGTAGATTCGGAGTATTGTTCTCTTTATTATTTTGTTTAAGCAATTCGCTTAATGAAGTTGTAAATATGGTATTTACCTATAAATTGATATAAAAGCCATATACAGACTAGTTATGATTTATGGCGCACTCTGATGATAGATGAATGCTATAATGTCTAATGTGAAGTAGAAGGAAGTGAAATATAAGTACATCCAATTTTTATTTTTATTTTTTAAAATTATATATATTTTTCATTTCATTTTCTTTAAAATAGGAATAGACTCGTATCCTCATATTTTAGGGGATTCGGGGCACGACATAATAGAATAATTGTTGATCTTTATATTGTTAATTCGGAAGCAAATTACCTTGTATGATTATTTGTAACAACACTTGATAAAAATTCACATACTAAAATATCTCTCCCGTGGAAAGTAATATAAAATAATGATCCAATATTCTTATTATCCAAACCTTTCTTAAAAAGTTACAAAAAAAAAAAAATTGTTAAATAACAAAAAAACAATAAAATGTTGCAGACATCATATGATTTGTCAACAATCTTTATGCAATATACATATTCACAATTTATATATTGTTGCCGGCAAAAAACATTTATTGAATAGGAAGTCAATGAATCTGCTTTCTAAAAATTCCAATTTCAAACTTGGAAAATTGCACAGTCAATACGTAGAGAAAATTAATGAAATGACATCTAACACTTGATGGGACCGAATTGATTGGTGAGATTTTTTATTCACCTACAGTATTATTTTTATTATTATTTCTATTTATTTAAAAGTACACATGTCAATCGTGACACAAAACTAATAAAAAAACTCTCTTTCTAATTTATTGTGTATTATGTATATATATCTATATTATTATAAAAGGGAATACATTTTGAGCGGTTACAAAAAGTAAAGTTCATTCCACTTTTTAAATTGGCTATTTTACCCCTTGGGTAATATAAAATCATTTGTCTTTTTTTCCCCCAAACGAAAGGATAAAAAAAAGTATTTAACCATATCATTACCCTGATATTCCTCAACTAACTCTATCTCACTTAATTCTCTCTCTCCTTTTAGAGTGTCATTCAACCACCAAAAATCGCCCATTATATCATACATACAGATTAAAAATTACTATTTATTCCAAATTCTAATTAACTTCTAAATGTACAAATTGAGGAATTCTTCATATTAAATTTTCGGTTAGTTTTTATTTTTAATTAATTTATTTTTTTATTACAATTATAGTTCAAAAGATGCACGTATCGCGTGTGTTAGTGTGCTAATATATATATATATATATATATATATTAGTAAAAAGTTTGTGCACATGGCAAGTGTAGCCATTGGCATTATATACCTGAGTTTGACTACATAGCTATCAAATATTCATATTTATCGTACATTCGGAAGATCCCTTGGATAGCAATTTATACATTGACGATATATAGAAACTTTACTCTGTATATATAAATATATATTTTCTGAGCTGAAGTATAACAAATATCTTGACATGAAAATAAATTTTTGTTTTTCTATTCTTAAAATACAAAGTACTTGAATAGTTGAATATGAAAGGACATTTCCGGGATGGTGACAATAGGATCAAGAAACTATTCATTTCGACATCAACATTTAAGGAGGGTTAGTAAAAGAAAACTTTATTAATTAAATAGAATGTATTAGTATATTAAACTTTTAGTCATAATGACCATAAAGAGAACTAATAAGAAAACAAAATCAACCTGTGCAAATTTATTATCACTAATAAATAAAATCCATCTACATCTAATATTTTACAACACCGCTGATAAATCAAAATAAGTCCACAGAAAAAATATATAGGGATAATTCAGTGTTAAGCTTGATGAAAACTAAATCCATGGCTATATATTACGCACACAAACATATGAAGGTATAGATAGAAAAAGAAAAAAACAGACAATTCGTATTGAATAATCAAGTACCTTGGTCCTCCCAACTGAAAAAATGAACTAAATTTAATTTTGTTGATTTAAATACCATTGTACTCCCAAATTTAATGCTTCCCCAACCCTCTTTTTCAATAAGTATTAAATATTCTTCACTAGGCACGGTTATATAACTGTAAGAGTCTTTTTATTTACATTGGTTTACTTTTTAATTTATTAGTTAAACTATAAGCATATTCATTTAAAAATAGATGATATATCATTTTCCATAACTTTATCCACAATAGCAACCTTGATAACGTGTTACATAACTGCTACACATATCCAATAACTGAAAATATACAAAGATTACAAATTTACAACATATATAACCCTTGATGCACCAAGCAACATGAACAAGATGTGGTAAAGGTGTAATAATAACAGGTATGTTTCAATAAATTTTGTAAATATCTATCTTCAGGGATTCATATTATCAAACATATATCTTTATGCAACTTGAACCTTGCGGCAAACGTCGAAAATATCGTCTAAAGGGGCATGATCCCCAGTCCCCTCGTCCTTTCTCGCATATAACAACTGTTTCCCTTTGAACACAAACATGCCACCCTATGAAAAACAAAAATTTCGTAGAAATTTAGTGCAAAACACAAATCATTAAATGACGTTACATGATACCCAAAGGTAAATGAAACCTGTTGCAAAACTCCAGCCTTGTCATCTGGGGTTGCTTCAGTTGTATAGTTCTTTAAAGCTTTTTGTAGACTCTCAAATCTTGAAAACACTTTAGCCTGCGACATCGTCAACAATCTAAAAAATAAAGTTTATTTCCTAATACTGGAACAAAGAAACCTACTAAAAAAAAAACCCCTGTGTGAATTTGATAGGCTCCACGTAGTGAAAAGAATGATCTAACCACATTCAGAAGTTAGTAAATTAGATTACCTTTTCTTTCTAAAGCTACAAAACCGATCATCTAGATTTCGTCTATTCCAATCGAAATAAAAAGACTACAAAAATATAAGCAATGACTTACACTGGCTGGATTAAAGAATGTGCGACCAATACCATAATATAAACCCAAGACATCATATGCCTGCAACAAAAGAAAAAAGCCGATCAATGCCTATTCATATTGTGGCGAATAATTATTAAGAAATAAAAAAGTATTGGATAATAAAATTGGGATTTAAAATTAGTTGTTTCTTACCTTGCGATCAGGATCTGCATATAGCGAGTCCATGGGAAATGGTAACTGGAAACAAAAAAATAAAGCACAAAATATGTTCAGGAATCAAAATGGCTCACTCCAAGTTAGTACAAGGCGACAACCATAGAAACATAGCTGCTCCAACTCCAGAAAGGGAAACAGGACTGAAACGAACATTAAAGAAATAATGTTACGAAAATATAATGAAGTTCAAAACTCGAAAGCCCCACTTCATCCGAAAAGAAACTAGTTTCTCCAATATGTATATATCTATCTATATAATATAAAAAAGTGCTTTGGTCCATCATTCAAACTAAAATCCATCAAAAGACATTATGATTTTAATCTTGCATCCTTGAGCTGCATTTGGTGTAAGGATTACTCGTAGGAAAATTGTGATAGAAAATAAAATGTTGTTCTTGGGTTCATTATTTTTTGTGAAGAAATTTTCCTTTCCGTTACATGTTCTTGCAAAAAAATCTTACACTAAACGAAGCCTTAAAATTATCCTCCTCGTAAAAATTGGAAAAAAGAATGATAAAGAGAGAAATTACACGCTCTGCAAGGACACGAGCTTTGTTAGGAGTACCCACACCAACAGCGATTAGCTTCACACCAGCTGAGTCAAACTTCGGTTTCACTTCTTTGAGAACAGAAGCAAGTTCCCAGCTAATAAGAGCAAAATCAAAGACACAAAGAGACTCAAGAAAACAGTGAAATTAAAAAGATGTTCTTCAGGTGAAAAACAGGTATTCGTATTCATTATTAGTAAGGATTGTATACCAGCAAGGGCATCCAAAATGCCTCAAAAGCGCAACAACAGCCATGCCCTGAGATAAAACGTAATCATTTAAAGATTGTGTGTTTCAACTTTCAATAAAACGATCATATTTTTTCTCCACACAGCTGCTCGCCAGGCACATGGCACTATCAATACGTATCCTCTACAACACCTTCAAAAACGCTAACGAGATAAAAAAAATAAAAAAAAGTAGTTATTTTTCACAAACTGTTGGATGAAACCTCTGCAGTTGTGCTAATTGCACTAGCCCCAACTTTCACAAAGAGCCTCAAAAAAAAATGAGACAACATTTGACCAAAATGTATCTCAACTAGCACCATTCCCCAAATTCTAGATTAGATACAAGTGCTAATAATGAAAAACCAAAGGATTAGCTTTTCTTGTGCTGATAATTGAATTGGTAGATCAATGAAAAAGCAGTTCGTTTAGGCAGTACAGAAGCACTAAATATTTAGATTAGATAGTCGCGTTCATTATGAAGACCAGAGGAACCTTGTAGTTTGAGAAGATTGTGCATTCGAATTATGAGCTCAGTTTTATTTTACTTTTGCAGCAACGAGCTGCTTTTCAGTGCCAAACACTTCCAATGTGTGTCAAAAACAATTGGTTGAGGCTTAAATATGATTGTGAAATCAACGATATGCATCTATAAATCAGTTTGGTTTCACTAATTTGGATAGTCCCAATGAACCGAAACCAACAATATACATCTATAAAGCATCTTAACAATAGCTAGGTATAAGTTTGGCCAAAAATATCTCTAATCTCCCCAAATTCGAGATTAATTTACAATCCACTCGTAACGGTAAAAAAAATCTATCCATTCTTGTGCTAAAGATCAAATATCACCTTCAACATCCAACCTCGCTTGTGGCATAATCTTGAGCCAAGCGAGCGCAATTTAAATTTTCAATTGGGTAGCAGCGAGACCTGAAATCAGAGCCTGTCCTGATACCATGTTAAATGACAAGTCTAGTAAAAGTTTAATCTGTTAGGGAATGGTACATCAAATTATTTATCGTCGACATCTATACACCATGAATTGGCATATGGCTAGATTTTGCATCAACCGCTCTTGGATGACCGACAACTAATCTACAAATTTTATAAATATGAAACTAGGTCTTTGGATGATACAAAATTAAAAATTAAGCAAAAATTAATTGGAACAACATCAATTCAGAAAAATACCAGAGATGAGTAAGAAACCAAACCTCATTCTGGTCCCATAGCCCTTTAACCAAGACCGAGTCGCCACTAGCAGTGAAGATGCTAACTTCACCGAGTATATCACCGACATCCTCCGCTACGCCAGCTGTCGAAGAAGAAGCCCTCACGGCCAGAGGGGATCGAATCGGCTTGCTCGATTTTACTGAACCGACCGCCGGAACGGAGAGAGAAAGAGGAGAGAGAGTTCTGGAAGGGAAGAAAGAAGCAGAGTGGAAAGAGGGGTGATTTTGAAATGGGAGGGTGGTTGGTGACGTCATCGTCGCCATTGTTGGTGAAACCCTAGGAGAGAGAAAGCTTCAACGATTAACGACCACTAGAGTCGGTGAGATATTATGACGCGGGAGAGAGTAGTGTGATTTACAAATTTACCCCCTTTTATTTTTTCCCAAAGAAAAATTAATATAATTGGGTTGATTATAGCAATAATCTACATGAGTTCAATAATAGTTCTATTAAGTATTGGTATACTTTTAAAAAAATATGTTGCATGATAACTGTGTAAATCTTTTATGATAATATCTATTCGTTGATTTTTTCTAAAAATTAAATCAACGGTCATGATTTAATATTGTTATTTATACAATTTCAATACATGACTATTGATATATGAATTATTTTCCTTCCTCTATTTGGATATTGTAATTTTAAAATACAACACTAATGGTCCCAAGGTTTGAAAAGCGAGATGGTCGATCACTATTAGTAGGAACGGAATTAGAAATTTGAGTAAGGAACGGGTACAATCTAATTAAAAAATAATAATTAGTCTATAGAGATTTAAATTTTATTTTAAAATCATGTTAAATTAGAAGAAAATGTTAAATCAAGTTAAATTAGAAGAAAGTATACAATACTACTATAAAAATGTACCATTATTAATGTTGGGAGAAATAAAAAAAAAAAAGAAAAAATGATGCATTATATCATACTCAGACATGTGACTTATTATATTCGAGAGACTAGCATGACCGTTGGGATACTAAGAAAGTTTTATAGTAATTTTACAATCATATTTGTATATTTCATTTTTATTATATTTGCATGGATAATCGTACGGAAATTAATTTTTAATTTTTGTTCGAATGAAACCCCTGTGTCTCCGCTCTTGACTATTAGTAATGCTGAAATTCATATCAATTGAACAATTTTTTGGTTTATTAAGGGGGTAAATTACAAAAGTCATTTGTATGGTTATTGTATCTTATTACGATCATGATTGGTATTTTGATCTTTGGGAGATACAAGGGAAGGGACAAATTTGTTCACTTTCAATAAATTTTGGGGGGACAAAATACTTGAAAGTGTTCAAATATTTGGAATTATTAATGTTTCAATCGAAACTATTTGGATAAAATAAGAATAAGGTACAAACCATGGGTACCATTAATGTTATCCACCCAATATAATAGTGAACGTTTTAAACTTGGCTGGGCTAGGTTTGGCCCAAACATAACATGCACAATATATATACTATTCACGGCAAATAGTCCTCAGATCTGCAAACTATCCTGTCTGGGTTGGGTTGCAAGGCCCAAAAAGTATAACCAAGCGGGTCAAGCAACCAGTGCGGGAACTTTGATCCATCAGATCTGAGGCTTAAAAGAGTTACTTATATCTCAATAATTTGTTCTAAGTTTACGTTGATCTGATATGATAGCATCAGTGGCGATTTCGTGATCATATTCATTTTTAATAGGTCGTATTTTTCGACGAGATGTTTCTCAAAAACTGACTTTGGCTTTGGTGACGAAGCTCAAAATTAGAAATTTGAAAACTCATCATCTTCATATTAAGTTTTGTCAATTAGCTATTTTAATTTTTGCGACGAATTAAGCTTGAGAAAATATCTTAATATGGCACGTGAGTAATGAAGATGGAAGGAAATCACGGTATCTTAATCATGCACAAAGTTGGAATAATTTTCCTTTAACTTTGTTGCTTTAGCCATTGCTGGTAGTAATGGGCTACCCACTAATACTCTTTTCATCTTTAATAATAATAATAACAAAATGATGTTTTTTAGTTCACACATGGTGCAAAGGTATTTGATATCAATTGCTAGCTGAGAAGAATATACAAATCAGTGTGGTACCTTTTAATTATATAAAGAAAGTTCAGAGACACAATAATCAACTTCCTAATGTTGAAACTTTAAATTAGAATTTAATGTGATTGCATAGAATATTTGTTAGCTGGCTCACGAATTTAAAAAGGTTTTGAGATATATGCTACCAACTGAAATTGATTTTCAGGAAGGAAAACAAAAAACAATTAACTTTGCAGTCAACACAAAAAGCACCATTTATAAATTTTCGTTTGTGAACATCCACAACCAACTAAAATTATTGCTAATATATAATAGGGAACGGATCAAGGGGTAAAGGATTTTACAAAAAATCCTATAAATTTTTTTAGCCGTTGAATCTGCAGCTATCAACGGCTAGGATGTATCATCTCTCTCCATTTTCTCTCTCATACATCCTAACCGTTGATCGCTGCAGATCCAATGGCCTAAAAAGTTTGAAGGATTTTTTGTAAAAAAATTCTTTGTAACTTGATCCATTCCAATATATATATATATATATATATAGTATTATATATGATGAATATAACTATTAATTAATTTGATCGGATAAACAAATATAGCATTATGATGAATATAGCATTAATTTGATTGGTAATATAACTATTAAGGAATAATTTCGGTTGGAAATTAATTTGATTGGATTTGATTCCATGATACCCAGGACTCTACTAATTTTATTTTCAAGGTTTATCTCAAAATATCAACCATGAGAACTTTTTCTTTCTATGTATATTTCATAATTCATATATTATTAAAAATATAACTTCCATAGAATATAATAATTAACTCAAATCTCCCTTTGTAAATTATAATTAAAAATTAATTCCATTTAATTCCAATTAATTGGGTCACGACAAAACTTTTCTTCCAGGTCAAGGCTAGTTACAGCATAAAACCACTCTCCTAGAAGAAATAGCAATGTGTAAATCACCCTATACACATTTTAATTATAGTCTCATTTTTAATGTTGAGGTGTTAGAATGTTTTGCACTCGAAGTACATTACTCTGTTATTGTTTCTCGTAAATGTTAAGCACAAAAATAAGAAAAAATTTGACTAGAAAATATTAAATTTATAATTATAAAAAACACACGTATAGAAGTCATCTAAAAAAATCGACTTGTAGGGGAAGGGTGTCTATATATAATAATATATAAGAGTTTAAGTTTATTAGTCGATGTATGATAATATTATTTTTAACACTCCGCCGCACGTACAAACCGGATTCAACTAAAGTCTAACCAATTTTTAGGTAGGTCATGCATGTTTAATTTTAGTAATTAATTTATTTATTTCAATTGCCAAATATAAAGATGAGATTGTTCTGAAATCATATTAAATTTAGATTTACAACGATTACACATGTATACTTCATACTAGAAAACTGGCTTGCAAATGAAGAGCGACTATGTAATTGTATCAAGGATTTAAACTTATTATTTCCTTACTTGTGGGTGCGTCAAATCTCAAAAAACACAACAAATGCACATAGCGGATGGGATCAACAATAATTTTTTAATTTTAATTAAACAAACAGTTTTTTTTTTGGATTTGATACCATGTTATAATTGCAATAATCATATAGGTAAAATTCACATTTGAAAATCGACTTGCATATGGAGTACGCCTATATGATCCATATACAAGAATTTAAGCTCATTATTAGTCGATGTGATGATAATATGATCTTTAGGAAAGAATTTTTATACAAATCAATTAGCACCAAAATTGTGTGATTATCAATCACAAACTCATAAATATACCAATCATATAATTTTTTAATTTTTTTGTGTCATTATTAATTCTCTCTCTCAAATTTGTTACATATTTGTCAATTTATAATTGGGATTCACATCATTTAATGCTAACTGGTTACCAAAACTCATATCTTATCTTTAATATGAAAATTTGGTTAATTTGTTCATGATAATTAATGACTACAATAATAGGAACGCAACTTAGATTCGACTTGCGTAAAATTATGTGCGATTTCAAATAAATCTATTATCAGTGGAAGGTAAAGAGTATTTCAAGAGCAATAAGTTTAGCTCTGTAATAGTATGACTCTGTGTAAAGGGTAAATATAGAGTACAAATTTATAATATGAATACTAAAATTGAAAAATTATCTCTGCTCTATATTATACTACGTCGTTGGCAAAATAACTTCAAATAGATACATGATATAATGATCTGAAAGTTTTTAGACTTAAATAGAAAATCAATCGATTGATTTTCTGTATTAATAGACTGATTTAAGTCCATACAGAATCCAACACGTGTCAAAGCTTCTCTAACCTAGTAAAACCTCACTTACAACCATGAAAAACTTACCACCACCCAAGAAAAAAAAAATATATATGTAGTATAGAGAGAGTAAGAGAAAATGGGGAAATTGGAGAGAGTTTATCAAATTTTGGTGGTTTCTTGCCACGCCTGAGCCAAACAAATCTCTTCAAGCTAGAACACCCGTGCTTCTCGATCCGAATTCCCGCTTTTGAGGTAGGTCAAACTCTGCCCTTTTGAAATCTTCGTGTTAAACCCACATATAACACCGAGCAATAAATCTTAGCTTTCAGTGTAGGATACGCGATAATTGAGTGAAATCCAAAAAGAAAACCATCAAGCTTTGACCAATTGAACGAGTGGTGGCCATGCATGTATTATTAGAGACCTCGTGATGACTCTAAAAAGAAGAAACGAGGTAAGACTTCCGTTTTAAATCGTAAAAACTCATATTTTTGACCAAGATAGAGCAAATCAGTCGACTGATAGGCCTTATCAGTCTACTGATTTCACTGAATAGACTTAGAAATGTTGGAAAATGTATGATTTAATGTGATTTTTTTATGAGATTGGAGCTCATAAAAACTACCAACTTTGAGCAATTTTTA
>MKEJ01062176.1:0-12106 GCA_001753735.1 Embelia ribes
CGTTTGGTTTAATTTTATGGTTTTTGTTATTTTTCTGATAAATAATATTATCATGCCATACATAAATACTTCTCAAGGAGTCTATGCATAACAAAAGCATATACTCCTAAATGTATTAAAGAATAAGAATTCTTTGGGAAATTATGCAATTCCACCAAAAACAAATTTAATGCCTTGCATCACACAGGAGAGCTTCTAGAGTCTCATGCAATAAGAGGTTTTGAAATTTGGAGTCTTAGGGGGCGCTTACCGCTTTTGACCATGCTCTTCCTTAGTGGAAAGTGTTAATTCCTTCCTGTCTCTAAGAGCAACTTAAGAGAAAGACAACACATTTTTTCTGTTTCTTGTTATCATAATTTACCCTTTTTTGTTTTGTTGCATCTGTGTCTTCAGTAGAGCTTTCAACGACATTATGAATCTGTGAATAGCTCTCGTCTTCGTTTTGGTCTTTCGTAGAAAGTTTGGTGGATATTATTTTTGGGCTATGTTGTGGCCTTTGTGTAACATACTTTAGGAGAACTTACCCCCAAAAGCTAGCTATTGAGGGAAGGGAGCCCAAGGCACATATGCAACACACCAATAGCTTACACCATTGATGTGAGATCTTTACAATCCACCATGCTCCGCAATTTGTGCCCACGCAGATAGGCTTTGCATTAATTTCTAGTCCTGGCAATACCGACGTCACCCCTTTTGTGCCATATGGGCGGTTTTGCACCAACTCTATTTAGTCTCGGCTCTACCAACATCACTCTTTTGCGCCTCAAGGGTAGGCTTTGCACTAGTAAACTAGTCCCAGACGAACACTGCAATGCCAACGTCACCTCCTCATAAGACACATGTTGAAGGTGTAGCGTATGGCTCTGATACCACTTGTAACATACCTTGGGAGAACTCATCCCCAAAAGCTAGCTATTGAAGGAAAGGAGCCTAAGACATATATACAACACACCAATAGCTTACACCATCGATGTGGGATCTTTACACTTTGTTACAAAGGTTTACTTCCTCTGTGGCAGATTGTTTATTGGTGCGTATCTTTGCTTATGTGGAACCAATATACCTACTGTCTTGGCATTCTTTTTTTAATTGAAGGTCAAAACGATGAATTATTTTGCATCCAAGGAACATAGTTTGTTTATGCAGCTCGAGTGACACACTGATTGGATCTAATGTTTGCTTTTCTTGTGCTGTGTTGGATCTAAGATTCTTTCCCACAATTGATGTGTTGAATTGTATACTAGCGAGACACTTATCTCTATGATCATGGCCAGATAGGTATGCGTTAGAGGCAACTTGGAGGTAGATTGTTAGTGAATGAGATTTTCAAAGTTTGGTATTTGTTGTTGGTACACTATATCTAATTCTACTCTAAAAGTGTGAAGCCCATGAAAGATTTCCTCCTTTTTTCCCCAAGAATACCCCTTCATAAGTCAAAAAATTAACCACATAAAGACCAAAAAATGTTTAAATAAGTAATTTGTTAAATTGAAGGCCACTTACTCCACTAATAAAATGTCATAAATTAATTTTGAAATTGTCTATTAAAGTCCAAAATGTTTTTCAAATAAAGATGAGTAGCCCATATGTTAGTCATACATGCATACAATTATTTTCAGGAATTTTTATCTTGAATCTTTTAAAAATAAGTTGTAGTTTATCTGCAAACACATATTTTATTAGCATGCATGAAAAAAGATATATTAATTATAGAGATGAGATTGTTACAAATTCATCACATAAAACTATAGAATTTTGGTGTTGACACTGTGACAACTATCTTCATGGTCGATAAGGAGCATGTTACACATGATTTTTCAAATTTGTTATGTTATTTGTATAATTAATTATAGTTATTTTTTAAGTAGCTTATTTACTTTGTATCCAAATTTTTGAAATTTTCAAAAGTTTCTTACAGCAACAATGATAAAATGATAGCGATGTTCATGACATTTTTTGCTATGATGGGGATGAGTGTTGCAAGTTGAAACATAAAAAACGAACCAACCGTTCTTCTATTCAGGAAGTAAATACTCTATTCTGAACTGATTTGGTTTTAAAAGTTTACATATTTTATTGTAGGTTATGTGTTTCCATTAGTTGTAATTTTATCTTTATGGTACAATAAAACTATTCATAGTTTATGTTGGAAAAAATTGCAATTTAAAACGGAAAGACATGCACATAAAGATCCCTTAAAGTGTTGCTTTTCTTCTATAACATATGAACAGGCTATGAAAATAGGAAGAAAGAATGAGAAGAAATTGAAGTACTATAGCAATAGTATTTATTAGTCACATGTGATATAAAAAGTTGCATTTTTATTGGATTTCCAGTATTCTATTAGGTAGAAGTTATATTTTCGACCGAAGCTCTGATAGTATTTTGGTTTTTTTATTTATAGATTTTTCACTGAATGTCTCCCTATCTTCTGCTGCTCCTAGGTTTCTTATATTTTTCGTGTATATTTTAGCTGGTAGCAAATAATTTGAATAACATTGTTATCCTTTTATTCAAACATTTTTATTGTTTTTTATATGTTTGTCATTCGTTGTGCGCATTTATTTTGTTGGAAAAGTAAATTTTGTCAAAAGACGTTGCTATTTCTCTTCTTGCAATCTTTTCCTGTGTATTAAAACATAATGTGAATACAGCCATGAGATGCATCCACGTCTTCTGACTATATTAAGAAAGACACCACCACGTGCTTCTTCTGGTTACATGAAAATGGTCAAGAGATAGTGCTGGTGAAGTTTGAAGCATGCATAACTCGTCAACATCACATTTTACAACAAACATGTAGTTCATTGAATCACAAGATATCCAAGTCATGGACCTCATGTTTATTTTCCTAATATCTAAAACAAGTTGTTGTTTTTTGACATATTATTGAAAAGCAAAAGGAACTTAGACCTGTTTGTAGAAACCACTTGTCCTCTTGTGAATTTAGCCGGGGGTTGGTTGGGATGATAGCTCAGAAAGGAGAATGAAGTTACTGCTTATATGAGTGTAGTTTCCTATTGGTTTGATGCATGGGTCCAAAAACTCAATGTGACTATGGAGAACTTGGTGAATTGGAAAACAAAGGGACGAACTTTAATATGGAGATTTTTATTCTCATCTTGGTAAGTCATAAACTTGAGGATGACTTGGAGCCTCTGATTATTGTCTATTGTCCTGTCATACACTAGCAATGTTTGAGAAAATGAGTTTACTGTCTTGCTTTGGAGTGGTAGAGTTCTCCAGGTGCTCTTGGCAAGGAGGCCTTGGCGCCTCACTGTGGTCTGGCAAGGCACCCTCAGTATGGTGCTGCATTGGCAGGACCTTGGGGCTAAATGCACTACAGACTGTTAGTGCAATTGCAGATGCCATCATTGTCCTTGGTTAATTCGATTCTTCCTTGTGAACATGATTTTCTAGTTTCTGAATTCTAACATCTTAGAGGAAAAGCACCCGCTCCTGATGTTTTGGTTCTTTTCTTGGACATGGTTTTCTTATCAAGCCGCAATATGTGAGCAAATGGATGCTTGTTTAGAGGATAAGAAATGATTGTTACCGGAGATTGGGATATTGGTAGATATTTGAACTTGAGCTTTGGGTTGTAATAAATAAGTCAATGTCTTATTATAGTGTACTATCTTTACTTTTTTGCCTTTTGTTATCTCTGCAGCAAATTAGTTGTTTGACTCGTATATTTAAGTTAGAGATACAGGATTATGAACTTGAGATCCTTGGAGATACGAGTGTTGATTTGTTTGTGACATAATTCTTTCCTATTCTCAAATTTACATAAGATCGACACAAGTTTTAGACCCATTTAGGATTTTGCTATTGGCATAGCATATGATGTTTTGCATGCAATTTTGATTGTGAAGCGTTGAAATTTGGTTCAGCCTTCTGTGCTTGACGTCGATTTGATTCTCAATAGGTTTTCCACTTGTCATATACTATCTTGGAGACACATGGTGTGATCCTATTGTTTTGGAGCAGAACCTCTTATTCATGAAAGTGTATTCACTATGTTTTTTACTTTCCTGATTTGATTTACCCGTTTAATTTGGCATCACATTTCTTTCTCTTATGTCAAGTACACTGCTCTTGGCACCAGAATGAAAATCTATTCAATTGCTGATGTGTATAGGTGTTCGCCAAGAGCCTCGTGATGATTCTCACTCAAGTGTAACCACCTCAACTTCATCTCCTTTGGGTGATAATAGATCCTCAGAACAAGAAGGAACGGCTGTTTCCATGAGTGGGAATGTCATTAGTAATTCAAGTGTCTTAACTGGTGCTTCAGAAATACTCTCTCTCTTACGAATTTTCGGAGAAGGCTACAGATTTTCCTGCATGTATAAGTGCCAGGTACTTCCAGTTGATTTTCTTTGAAAAAGCAACTGAAACATGGATCTAGACTGGATACTCTTTATAGTTGTTTGACTTTGTGTTTCTGGTGGAACAGGAAGCTCTGGATGCATACCTAAACCTTCCGCAGAAACATTATAACACGGGATGGGTGCTTTCCCAGGTGATTCCAATATTTGATCTGTTATCTTTAGTCTTCTAAAAGTATACTGTTATGCTTTCTATGGCTGCTACAAAGATGAACTGGTGGTTTAGACTTCAGGCGGATCTGACATGGCATTCCATTTGAAATGTAAGACTTGGTTGTCTAACCATTATGACTTTCAAGACTAGATTACCCAAATTTTAGTATAAAATAAGAAAAAAAGTATTTTTTGAGCATCACACGTCCTGAGATAGGCTTCGCCCCCCTTTTTCTTCCTAGTCCAATATTTGTTCTCAAAATTCTTCATTTCCGTGTTTTTTTTAAAAAAAAAAAAAAAGGAACTGCAATATAGTTTGATTATTATTATTAATAATAAAAAGTAAGTAAATATGGAACAAAAGAAGAAAAGATTTGTTTTATATTTACAATGCTGTTAGCCTTCTCAGGTGATTTGTATTCTGACCCTTCATGTAAATGTTGTTTTTCTCCTGCAGGTAGGGAAAGCTTACTTTGAATTAGTTGATTATCTTGAAGCTGATCGCACTTTTAGCCTTGCCCGGTTGGCATCTCCTTACAGTTTGGAAGGAATGGATATCTATTCTACCGTTCTCTTTGTAAGTTTGTTTACATGGTCGGGGATTGATTTCGAGTCAATTAAATCATTGGATACATCAATCACTTCGCTCTAAATTATATCCTTTTTCTGCAACATCCATATTGGTTGTTTTCTTCTCTCAGTTTCTGCTTTTGTTCGTAGTAGGCACTCATTAGATAAAAGTAAAATTAGTTATGATGACCAAATTACCTTTATGTTTTTTCCCTGTCTTGTTTCATTATGCCCTTTGCCCAGTAGTCGGTCCTAGCGTCCAACTAATGCAAGGTGGCTTGGCAATATTTATTTTCACAATCTTAATTGTTGTATTAATCTACATGATCTGTAACTTTGCTGCTAGTTTGAGCAGCCAGAACTTTTACCAAAGTACATAAAAATAGCACCCAATTTGGAATTTTACATGCTTTATCTGCTACAGTATTCCATGCAAAATGTTTGATCCTTCTAAATACATGAATCTTCACTGAAATTACTTCGGAAACTGTTTTGCAGCTTCTGAAGGAGGATATGAAGTTAAGTTTTCTTGCTCAGGAGATGATAGCAACTGATCGCCTAGCTCCCCAATCTTGGTAACGGCGTAAAGTTTTCATATGCAATGTTGTGACCGCCTTTTTTTTTCTTTCCATTGTAGAATTTATCCATTTATATAGTTAGGGATGTCAATTGAATTGGTTTAGAGTTCTCAATATAAAATAAATCCAAACCAAATATATTTGGGTTGGTTTAGGATTGGATTAAAAATAAATTTGGATTGGATTTGGATCCAATCCTAAATATAATATTTGGATTTTGCTTTGGATTGGATTGGTTTGGTTTTTGGCTTGAATTGAATCCAATCCATATTATATATAACTTAAAAATATTTTTTTATGGTTTGAGACCAATTTGATGCCCCAAAAGTGTCAAAGCATATCTTACATTGATCTTTGTCATTGTTCGTGCTTTAACTTTCTTTATAAAATTTGTTTTTTGATTATTAATTTAATGTCATGCAGAAATTTCAAAAAAAAAAAAAACTCCCTATATTTTCTAGCTACAAAAATCCATTTTAAGCAATTATATTACATATATATAGCATTACATTGTTATGCAATTACATTACATATATTATTGCATATTTAAATTTAGTAATAAAAATAAATTTATTTTTCAAATTTTAAAAATATAATTCGTATGTATTTCTATTTGTATTATTACCTATTTGAGTGTATAAAGAAATCAAGATAAAAAAATATATATATATATTAAAGAAACGTATTTTGTATTGAAAATAGAAATGGGTTGAGTTAGTTTGGATAATTTTTTGGCTTATTTTGATTTTGGATTGGTTTTGGGTTGGGTTAAAAATATTTTGGGGTGGGTTGGGTTGGGTTGGGTTTGGATTGAATGTCATTTTGGTTTGGATTTGGATTGGGTTACTTGGTTATTGGTTTGGTTTGGTTTGAACCAATTGCCATTCCTATATACAGTTTTCCTTTCCAGATTTATTTTTTTAGCTGATATTTTGGTTGTGAAGACTTGCAAAAATATTCAAATCAACTAGCGAAGGCAATTGCATGCAGGACATCCAAGAGCTCGTGATTTTCTCTGGAATTATAGATGGAAATGTCCGACATTTTCATTTTGAGTGTTATTCCTGAAAATATATTTGGTTTTAGATGCTTATTCCAGTTTTACAAAATGTTATGGTCCTTACACTTTCCTTTAATGTATTTGGCAGGTGTGCTATGGGGAATTGTTATAGTTTACAAAAAGATCACGAAACCGCCCTTAAAAATTTTCAACGAGCTGTGAAATTGAAGTCAAAATTTGCTTATGCGCATACTCTTTGTGGTCATGAGTATGAGTTGCTTTATTTCTTTCTGGCTCTAAAATGAATTCAGAGGCTTATTCCTAGGCTTTTGTTTTCACATCACCATTTAACTGCTGTCCTTGGGATATATCATTCTTTGCAGGTATGTGGCGTTAGAGGACTATGAAAATGGTATTAAAAGCTACCAGAGTGCCCTTCAAATTGATGCAAGACATTATAATGCTTGGTATGGCCTTGGTATGATCTACCTCCGCCAAGAAAAGTTTGACTTCTCAGAACATCACTTTCAAACAGCCTTCCAAATAAATCCACGTTCTTCTGTTATAATGTCTTACCTTGGATCAGCATTCCATGCCCTGAAGGTTGGGCCTGTGCTGCTTGACGATTTTTTCTACATCTCTCTCTCTCTTTCTCTATCTACATATATATATACACACATATATATTGGAATTCTGTCTTAACGTTGCTCTGTATCTCACAGAGAAATGATGAAGCTTTGCTGATGATAGAGAAGGCAATTTTAGCAGACAAGAAGAATCCTTTGCCCATGTACCAGAAAGCTAATATACTGGT
The DNA here is from genome assembly GCA_001753735.1 of Embelia ribes. NCBI lineage: Eukaryota > Viridiplantae > Streptophyta > Magnoliopsida > Ericales > Primulaceae > Embelia > Embelia ribes. The sequence goes on from MKEJ01062176.1 coordinate 7,507, forward strand.
AAGCATGGAAAGGTTTGATGAAGCTCTGAATGTCCTAGAGGAGCTTAAAGAGTATGCTCCCCGTGAAAGTAGCATTTATGCATTGATGGGGAAGATCTACAAAAGAACTAATATGTATGACAGGGCAATGCTTAATTTTGGATTGGCTCTGGATTTGAAACCACCTGCAACAGATGTTGCTACCATTAAGGTAATTCTCCTGTTGCTTTTGTTTTGGTTTTGTGGCTACAGGGGTGGCAACAGACTAAGTTGAGCCAAGTTTTACTCGAGGTCGAATCTACTCGATGAACCTACTCGATTTGAGTTCGACTCGAGTTTAAGTCCAAGTTTGATCTTGAACCTGACTCGGTTGAAAATGTGAAGACTCGAACTCAACTCGAGTCAATCTCGAAAATCCGTTTTTTTCTATTGTGATGGAACAAATATGTTTGTATGCACGCCTCCATTGCGACTTGTGGGTCACGGGATTCATTCCGTTGGATCCCTAGAAACAAGGTAAGTTTGCGTATATCAGACCCTTCCAGACCTCGCAATGCGAGGTCTTAATGCATTCGGCTGTCTATTTATATCTATATATAATGAGATGAGTATCTTGATATTCAAACGCGAGTTAAATGTAAAAAATGTAGTCGAACACGACTTGTTTTGGTGCTTGAGTTGAACTCGTATCGAGCAATTATCTAGTTGAGCTCAAGCTTCTTGCGAGTAGCTTGACTTGTGGCCACCTGTAGGTGCTGTTATGAATTCCATGTCGCTCAAGATTAATGGGCATTTGAGACAGGTAGAAACAGACTGAAATATGAAATTTTTTTGTTCTCGAAGCCTAATTTCTATGTGCTCCTCTCTATTGGAGTACATACGAGTTTAGAGGGACGAAGCCTTGAAAGAACTATATGCCTCTATAATCAGCTGGGAGGGCGATGGGAATTCCTACCATCCATGCCGCTCAAACCAACTAGTCTCAATCTAAAAATAGCGTAAAATATTTGAATTTCAAGCCAATGCTGCAGTGTGATATTTCTATACATGATTAACATTGTCAAACCTTAAAACTGTTGAATTTTCTTTTCGTGATTAATAATGTCGAACCTGGAACAAAGATGACCTTGTTAATTGAATAAAAAAAATTCTATTCTGACTAAAATCTACAACTTCAGTTTTTATTATGATTGATTTATGGTAATTGCTTGTTTAGATTCTGTGTAAACTATTGAACTGGGACAGGTCCTGTTGGACTACACATGAATTTCGGTCTTGTCAGGAAGTCTTAATTGTGCTTAAGAATATTTCTGAGCCTTTGACTTAGGGGCGGGCTTGAGTAGAGCTGATGGGACAGGGTAGCGTCTACCCACCCCTATGCAGGTTTAGTGCCAACTATATGCTTCTCTTGAAAAATATTTCATGTATAACTACAGTTATGACACTCATGAGCAATATTTGAACATGTACTTAGTTTTGTCAGAGAATAATAGCATTTCATTTCCCAATAATTTATCATTACCTTTTTAAAACTACACGGCATTTATGTTGTAGTTAATTGGTTTTGCTTCCACCTTCCCTTGCGTTCTTTTCATAATCTCCAACTTTGCCTGTCTCTTCTTTGGCATGTGTAATTTCTTTGTTCTTAACAGGCAGCGATTGAGAAGTTGCATGTACCAGATGAATTAGAAGACACATTGTAGATCCATGTGGTTTGACATAAGCACAGAGAGCATGTAAATTATTGCACTTCAAGCATGCCAGTCCTGCTATCCACTCGGTGAACAAATTGTCCTTTAGGATCTCAAGGCATACACATTGTTAAAACTTACGAGCCATGACTTGCAACTGCAATTTTGTAGGTTTACATCATCAAACATGATATGGTGCGATAGGATCAAATAGCAATGAGATTGAGTCGCATACTCTGTATCAGTTTAGTAATGGAAGATGTTCTGAAACTGCCTATGTATTGTTGTACCTGATCATTTAATTGGAAATAATTGCTGTTGTGACTGGTACCCCTGAGTAGTAGTGGTCACAAGGTGAGTTTTGGGGTGCTCGAGCTCAGCTTGTTGAGAAAAACTTCTAGCTTGAGATCGGCTCAGCTCTTTAGCATTCGAGCTGAACTTTTATCGGGCTGAGCTCAAACATTTCATGAGGCATTTGATTCGTAACCAACTTTACCTCATTTTGAGCCATGTATTGATTTTTTATTTACTATTATATAAAATTTTGCAAATATGTTTAATTTTGAAAGTGATTGATATTTTGATTATTTGAAAGTGAATTTTAAATTTGGAAAGATTAAAAATATTTAAGATGATATAGCGATGTTAGTAATTATAGAGGTAAATTGAATTATAATTAGACATATTAGTATGTATTTTATAGTGAATTTTATTAATTATATTAATTATATGTAGATATATAAATGTATTTATAATACTATGTATTTAATTATTTCGAGCGGTTCGCTAGCTTAATGAATCGAACTATGAATGTGTGAGCTTGACTTGCTAATATTATTGAGTTCAAAATTAAACACGAGTTAGGCTTATTTATGTTAAAATTAAATTTGAGCTGGTCTGGAGCGACTCACGATTAGTTCTAACTTATTGCCAAGTCCAACCTGAGTACTTTGTTGTAACTTTTGTCAATTGATCAAAGATGTATGTAATCTGTCATCTGATACGTGTGGATTCTTAGTTCGTTACTTCGCATCATATGAGTTAGTGAGATAACCGAAAGCTAACAATAATAATATAATATTATCAAGCCTTCTGCTGGAAAAAAAAAAAATAATATATATATAAATAAAATAAAGAGAGAAAAGAGAAGGAAAAGTGGTCTAACTATGGGTGGCAATAAGTGGATTTAGCAGAGTTATTAGTTAATATTCTACCTCATCTTGTCTCAAATTAACACAATTCAATCTTGAGCTTGAAGTTTGAGTCTATGTCTCGAACTCGACTCGACTAAAAATACGAATTTATTCTTCTTTTTTTTAAAAGATTTTTTTTTTCATTAAGTAACATTTTATATGACAAATATTTGAAAAAAATAGTTACATTAAAGTCTCACTTAAGTTTACCACTTTATTTTCCCTTCTTTTGACACATTTTTAGTAAAGGAGGCGTTACCATAGTTCCTACTACACAAATGCATGGCCTCGTTCTTTGCAATCAATTTTCAACCAAAAAAGCCGTCATTGGTGTGCTACGAAGTTGATTGCTACGTAAAAAAGTGTTTTGTGTTGTACTACGAAGTTGAATGTTACGTAGAAAAGTGTTTCATGGTGTGCTACGAAGTTGTTGGTGAATGCAACGTGTACTTAGGGATGAATATGGGGAAAGTGTAGCTTACCATTTATTTAACTGGTGTTGGTAAATGCTAAGAATATTTAGGTATGGCGGCATGTTGAGCTTTGATTACTGGATTCAAGTGCTGAACCAGTTGAGTTCAATAATTTTTTATACTTAATTCGAGCTCGAGTATTTAGATTCTTGAGTCGTTTGAACTTGCAAGCAACTCAAGTAGTACATGTATAAAAATAAATTTATATTTATAGTATTATATTTATTTATGTTAATATAATGAAAAAATTTCCAAGTCAAATTCTAATCGAATTTGAATCTTCATATTTTTAGTCGAGGCGAGTTTAATTCCAGATTTAGATTTAAACTTGAGCTTGAATAGTCTTATTTCGAGTCGAATCTAATTCAAGTATGACTGATACTCGACTTGAATTTGATCCGCATCGGTCATACATAAATTTTTGCTTGTTAGTAATTCCTCAAGTTACCAATCAAATTCGGAAGACAATTTGAGTGAAATGGGGTCTTGACAATTTGACTTTCCCATTTAGTGGAGTAATATCTTTTATCGAGTGATAAACGATTACGTAATGCTACACTACACCCACGAACAATTCTCTCCCTTCAATAAGCATGGTGCCCAAATACCAAATGAAAGAGAAAACACAGTTTGGGTTGGCGGTGGCTTGTGTTGTTAGGTCAACTATACTCCCTTGAATTTATAGGCCTACTTTGGTTGCAATTTTTAAATTCTATTTTTTATTTACTTCAAAATTTTGATTGCATTTAGATGTTAGTTTTTTAAGTTGGATTTTAAAATAAATTTTACATAAAAAACTGAAAAATTTAAACTTAAATGTATTAACCGTTTTTATTTGACAAATAAAAAAAATAAAATAACAAGATGCACTCAATTTCTTACACGTTTTTTTTTTTTTTTGGTTCAAAAAATTCAACCAAGCAAACTTTAAATTTGTATGGAATTCATCAGAGTTCGACTTTCGAGTAAATGCCATTATTTCTATTTTACAAATTATCTATTCAGCTATTTCCTAAGCAGATTATCTAAAATAGAATTTCTTCCTGCAGCAGATTGTCTAAAATATAATTATCCAAATAATACATATAATATATATAATATTTATATTTATAAATATAATTATTTATATATATAATACTTACATATATATATACACGAGGGGAAGATATAAGAGAGAGAGAAAGAGGAAATGTAAAATAGATAAAAGAAAAAATTGAATAATTAAATTTAGATATATTTCTTTCCAAAAAGTTAAAATTTAGAT
>MKEJ01062182.1:0-12483 GCA_001753735.1 Embelia ribes
CTCATAATTATATACAATTACATCCTCAACTCATACCTCAAAATACGGAAAACGAAACCTGAGAATCTCCTAAGAAAAGCTCCAATCTTTACTCTTGTTTTGCTGTCCGATTTGATTTATCTATGTCCCTCGGATCGTGACAAGCCTATAGACAAAAATAATCCTTAAGACATGAAGAATAAGTTCAACAATTTTATTCGTCATACCATAAAGGCACGAAAATTGAGATAACAAAAACAAAAGATAGAAAAGATGAGACTTACCTCGAATAGTAGGTCTCGCTTTAAGGATTACAAATATCAACTTTGTTTTGATAAATGATTACCTAAGATCTTTTTCTTCCTCCCCCCCCCCTCTCTCTCTCTCTATCTATCTATCTATCTATCTATCTATCTGTCTGTCTGTCTGTCTGTCTATCTATCTATCTATCTATCGTTTTCTCACTTTTATCAAAAAGTGAAAAGTGACAATGGCTTGATCAACAAGGGAAAGATATAAGGAAAATGTTGCTCTGGTGCAACATTAAATCATATGCCACATATTTTCCTACCGCAATATATTGCTATGTAATATTTATACAAACGATAATAATTAATATCATTACCAATCGTGCAATAATATCATTTATTAAGAATGAAAAATTCCATCAAATTTCTGGGCATTACATACTTCCCTCATTGGGAAATTTCATCCCCGAAATTAGCAATAACTACGAGGGCAAACCAACAAAATGGTGTGAGAAAAATCAACAAATCTACTAATCGATGCAATGACTCATCATCAAACTAAAAGAAACGACAACTCCAAAACCAACGAATCCCCAAAATGAAACAACATTCTTCGCATTTTAATGAGGGAGAAAAGCTCCGAACGAAAAACGATAGTACAACAAATCAGTCAAGATACAGTAAAAAGATACAATTTATTAAATCCATGAATACTACAGGTACATTCGAATGAGGTTTCAGAATTATGTTCCAACCAATCTAACCATGAATAACATTATATAAGAACTTAGGACTGCTCTGTTGATTAGACAAAGTACTAGTCCTTAGTAACAATTCAGCGAGACAATACGTCTATCGCGTTAGCGAAACCAAACTTGGTGTCAATAAAAGACCGCTTCTATAACATCAACCCCGACCATATTGACTATCACTGAGATTACTACAATATGAATAATAGTTATCACATAGCTATATTTATCTTTGACTCGTCAAATATAGAAACAAACAAGAAAGTATAGCCATTCCTCATACCATGAAACTACGCTAATAAGATGTTCTAGTCATACAATCAATTATTAAGCCAGCATAAACATGAACAGAGATGCATTGCCATCAAATGAAATGATATGCCCAAATAGAAAGAACAATGGCATACCTTGAACAACCCAAAACTTAGACACATCAGAAGACAAAACCACCTCCTGAAGGAAAATATTATGACTGACCGCGAGAATTACTAGGGGCAAAAAGATCATCAGGCTACAACATATGCATATGACCCCCACCACCGCAACTTCCTAAACCCACTTTTAAACAATGAAACCCCTGTGAACCTGAAATTTGACCCAAAATCTAAGAAGGCCGAGAAGCATCAAGATGTTGCCTATCCAATAGGCTCGATTCAACTCTCATCGCTGATTCTACATATCTTTTGTAGGTATCATGAAGATGAGCAATAACCAGAATTTGAATAGAAGGGTGCAAGCCACTCTCAAACCTCCGACAATGAAGTTTCTCTGTAGACACCAACTCCAATGCACACCGAGAGAGGCTAGTAAATTTCAATTGGTATGCATATACTGTCATATTCTCCTGAATCAAATTCTAAAAGTCCTCCTATTTTCTCTCTCAAAACATGTCGGGGAAGAATTGCCCCAAGAAAAGGTTCTGAAATGTGGCCCAAGTAACATTATCTTGGCCGTATACTTCCTTCTAAATCGTCTACCACATCGCTGCCTCTCTTTGAAGGTAAAGAGGCATAATCGCCATCTGAAGATCACCGTCTTCAATCTAGAGCACTCTAAAGATGCTTTCCACAACTGTAATCCAATACTTCCCACATCTACCTCCTTATCAGCTTTAAACAATGGAGGATCCATCCCCCCAAAAATGCAATTGAGTCGTCGAGGCTCGAGTTTCATCACTCCCCCTTAAATGTTCCACTAAACGAGTAAAAACTGCCTCCATGAACAAATACAAGTTCAAAGACTCCAACTGAGCCTCTTCCACATCGCAATCACCCGATTCACTTCCAGTGCCTCTAACATATCCACCTCTACGATGACCATCACCGCGAGGACTTCTAACTCGCCACACCATCTAACAAACAAGAAAAAACATCAATCTATACTACATACATAGTCTCAACATGTGTATTTAATTCTATACACATGACATATAACACTTAACACCTTACACATCACACATAAACTAACTCGGATAAATGTACTACGAATAGCAACCTCGACTTATTAACCTCCTATCATCACCCTACTTACAAGCTACCAGGGTCTACGTAACCTAGTTAGCTCTGATGTCAATCTGTCTAAATGACCAAATACAAGTTCAAAGACTCCAATTTAGCCATTTTTGCACCGCGATCCCCCAATCCACTGCCAGTACCTCTAATGCCTCCACCTCTACGACGACTATCACAACAAATACCTCTATCTCGCCACGCAATCTAACAAACAAGAAAAAACGTCAGTCTATACTACATACATAGTCTCTACATGCGTATTTAATTCTATACACATGACATATAACACTTAATACTTCACACATCACACTTAAACTAAATCGTATAAATCTACTTCGAAAAGCAACCTCGACTTATTGACCCCCTACCATCATCTTACTCAAAAGCCACTAGGGTCTACATAACCTTGTTTACTCTAATACCAATCTGTCACGCCCCTAATTCCGAGAAACCCAGGGATGTGAACTGAAATAAAGAAAAGAAATAAATCTCTTCTAGACGTCATAAGACATGACCATGTATACACTGAATGTCTTATGGATTTGTGTGCTAGAAAATAAAAAATTGATGAGAATGATCCAATCTATATTACTGAAAGCGCAAGAGCAATCCTTAAATCACATCTTCCTGTTAAGTGTAAGGATCCCAGATGTCCTACTATATTGTGTTTGATTGGAGATTTTGTAATTAATCATATTATACTTAATCTTAAGGCAAGTGTGAACATATTACCCTATGCAGTTTATAACTAATTGGGGATTAATGAACTCAAGCCGATCGAGATAAAACTGCATTTCGGTAATGGAGAGTGTAAATCCGCTATGGGTAGAGTTAGGGATGTACTTGTGCAGATAGGTAAGTTCATCTATCCCGTTGATTTTGTGGTGTTGGATATCGACATTGCATCTACTGCTGTTCCTATCATTCTTGGACATCCTTTTATGGAGACATCTAATATGCGTATCAATTGTCGTAGTGGTACAATGGAAATTTCATGGGGACAACAAACAGCCTTATTAAATATATTTGATATTCAACCAGTCTATGAGTCGAGTGATAAGGTGGAAGAGGATGAGTTTGTACTAGCATATGAGGTTGTCTCTTGAATTAGGCGAGATAGGGTTGTTCTAGAGCTAACTTTATTTGGTGAGAGAGCACCTAGGGAAAAGTATGAGAAAATTGGAGGCTTGGAGATAGGATGTGTTTTTAGAGGCAGCGTAAGAATGGATCATACCTTGATAGATGAGGAATTAGTTTTAAAATGGACTAAGTTTAGGCATCCGATTAGGTTGGGGGTGATAATGATAGGTCAATTGGAGGTACCACGCCTATAATTCAACAGATTTGATACGTAGAGCATACACGTAGTCGAGTAGATCCTAGCGATCCATCCAATTATGGTTGAGCGTATCGCTTATGATTAGGCATTGTTGTATGTATTTTGTTCCTTTATTTTTGTTTCTTTTCTTTTCATTTATTTTCTTTTCCTTTTATTTTTCTTTCTTTCTTTCTTTCTTTTATTTTCTTTTTGTTTAGTGGTCTATCCTTTTACTTTATTGAACATAGGGACTATGTTTAGTTTTGGTTGGGGGTGAGCACACCAATTTCGGAAGTTAGAAAGTTTGGAATTTTTTTTCGAAATTTATACTTAATTCGGGGTTTCACTATGAAATTGGTGAACCTTTTTAGTTAAAATTTTTCTTTTTCTTTTTCTTTCGCTTTTATTTTTTATAGATTTTTTTATGTTAGCTGCTTGGTTTTGCAATTAGGTTAGTATTTTTATTTCACCATTATATAGCATGTGTTGTTTTAGGTTTATATTCTATTTCGTTTGTTGATAATGGATGCAATATGTTTTACATTATTAATTTCACTTGATACAGTGATCACGTTTCTTTTTGGTGTATAGTCTATATTTTTACAAGTTTGATGCTGCAAAGATATACCAAATTGGGGATGTAAGCAGTAGTAAATTTTGATGAAGCAACAATGTTATTTTGACATATATTTGGTTTTAATTTGATACATATTCTCGCTCCTTGGTTATTATATTTTTATCTTATATAGTTTATTTTATTTTATATTGTCTCCATCTTACTGTTGCATTTTGACATATAATAAGTGTAACTGTGATAGAGAGAAGTAATAATAAACTAGTAAATGAATAGATTTAGGGTTAAGAATTGTCTCGAGTATGTGAGCATTTGAATTCCAAAATTTTTGGAAAAAAAATAAATGTAAACAATTTAGAGTTGGTTTGAGTAGGTGTGAATGAAGTTGGTTTACTATTTTAACTTAACATATCATACCTATAGGCTAAGTTAAAAGAGTGCTACCTAAAGAAATTTGGTTGGAAAATTGATAAAACTGAACTCGAAAGTAAGTTGTAATAACTTGAAAATATATAAATGAATTTACGTTAAACAAATAAGACTCATTAAATCTAATTTTTAGAAAAAGGTAACTTATAATATTAATGCCTAAAACATGCTTAATTGTTAAGTGATAGTTGAAGAAGCCAAAGAGCCTACTGTGGTATAAATAAATGCACCATTTACATAGCCCGAGGTGGGTAATGGATGCAATGCGCTATTAATAGCCCAAAAAGAAAAATGGAACGCGGTGAAATCTTGTTGAAAAGAATTAGACTACCACGAGAACTACATGACGGAGGTGTCATAAGGAATAAAGTAGAAAGTATGGAAACATAAATTGTTTCAAGGCAAATTGGTGAAACTTAATTGTTTAAATAAGTATCCTTGTTAATAATCATTTTGAGTCTAAATATGGATAGTCAGTGCAAGCATATATAATCTTATTATTTTAGTTGAAAATAGGTTTAATTTATTGAAATCTTAGATAACTAAGAGTAGGCAATACTATTTAAATTTTGTTGAAGGGTATGTTCATGCGGGTTAGGCGGTAGATTAATGGAGTGATCACTTACTCAATACCTACTCGTTAAAATAAGATTTTCTTGCACTTTATTGGAAAATGGAACTCATTTTTATGTGCTTGTGGGTGTCGCTCTGTTAAGCCTTCACGAGACTATAGCTCATCCACTAGGTACAATTAAGAGTTTAAAGGCTTAGTGCATGTACTAAATACATTTGTGATTCTAACGAAAATGAGTTTTGTCTATTTTCTTTTTTTTACTTTTGTCATCATTTGAAGGAATTTTTATTTTATTTTATTTTTATTTCTCTTTAGAGCTACATGGTCTTCATAGTTGCATTCATTCGATATATTTGTATCGTTAGGGACTAGCAATATTTAGGTAAGGAAATGTGATTGGGCTTGAAAAAGTTACACATTTAGAGTATTAAAACGGTGCATTTATATTCTTAAAGTATTGTAGATATATAATATGTGAAGAATTGTGATATTACGATAAATATTATGCGTTTTAGGTAAAAAAAGAAAATTGAATGATTTTAGACCCAAATTGGAGAGAAGATTGGTGAAGTGAATTTTTCGTATAACATTGGCTAGTGTTTGAAGAATTACTGGTGCTTATTAAAATCTATGCTCTTATCAGGCTTAGTGTTGATGCATAGAGAATTGAAATAAGGTTCTAACAGTTGTAATGAATATTGATTTAGACGTTTCTTACTCTAGTTATGAATTTTTTCGTAAAATAGTGTGAAGCTATCAAAGTAGGGTGAATCTGCAAATCAATGGATCAAAATCTAAAGAGAATAGAAAATTGAGGGCCAAGCTTAAATTTACCAAAAATTGGTACAAATCGGCCATGACAAGACCAAAGAAAAAGAATTAAAAAAGAAGTGTGTGTATGTATATATATATATGGCCCTTTTTGGTTGGTTTTTACACACGCACATATATGTAATATATATAACAATTTTTTTTTTGTGTGTAGAAGTTTCAGGGGTAAGGGAATTCAAATTCATGACCTCCTATTTGTGGCACATGAAGTTTCTGACCGAAGGAGCATTCACAGCAGCGGAGGAGTAAGAGATCAAAAGCAACACCGATTTTTTACATTTCTTCCGTTATAATTGTATTTTTTTTCAACTTTGTGAATCATAATAATTTTCTTGTGACTTGTAATTTTTCTTTTCTCTTTCTATTCTTAGTTTTAATACCTTTGGTAGTTATCTAAATTCTTTATTCTTTATTTATAATTCTTCTTTTAATTATTAATTTATATTACTTATTCTTTAATTTTATGTAATCTACATTCATGTTTGGTTTGAATATTATTATTATTATTATTATTATTATTATTATTATTATTTTATTATTATTGTTATTATTTTTAGTATGCTAGACTAGGTTTTTATCTCGCCTAAGGGATGGAGATGAATTCACGGATTCAAACTAACCCTAATTAATGAGTATATTTTCATAAACTTAATCTAAAAATTGAATTAGTCTAAAATATAAGATTTTTGACATGTCTAAGTACCTTAAAAATCACCTAGGCATAATTATGGTATCTAACAATCACTCGATGACAAACTAGGTTGAAATAAACCAAATTAATTCATATAAGTGATTTTCTAGATTAACAATTTCTTGGAACTCATTAATTAGGTTAATTATGGAGAAGAAGTTAAGTAATTGAATTTTCCGTACAGGCAATATCTTAATTATTATTGTTAATTCATGTTTATTGTATTACTATTAATTTAGTTTAATTCACTCATAATCAAATCGAAAAACCCAAGAAGTTTAGAAATAATTTAACTTAGCAAACTGCGTGATTTGGATTGAAACCGTAAAAATCGAATTGCGTATAAGACTGATTTGAAATATTTCCGGGATCAGTAGAAGTCTTTATATTCGATAGTTGCTACTTACTAAGAAAGACTATACTGTTCCTTAGTGTACTTGTTAGAGCATGAATCTGCACGTTTAAGGAGCAACAAATTATTATTTATTAGTCAACAAACTTAAAGAGGTGAACAATGACAATATCATTCACATGGTGTTTGTTAGTAATTGAAAAAAATCATGACCAATAGAGATATTAATGATTCCATCTTAAAAAAGCTTATAAATTTTTATTGTATTAAATTCAACAGATGAATTTTATAATTTGATACGTTAAATAAGTTAAATGCAAGATATTAAATAAATTAATACATACTAATTAAGTTAAATTTTAATAATTTACTTTAGCAAGAGGGAATACGTAGTCTTACTGTGGATGGGTTAATAAAAATTACTGACACAAAGCACCAAATAACAAATTAGGAACATACGAAAAAAATTCAGTTGCAAACCATTAACATATTTATTGTAATTTATGTAGACATCTATTTCAGAGACGAGTCAGACTTGTGAATCTACATTGGATACCTCTTTCTATGTTAGGCTCATATTTTATTCTTTAGATGCACGTTTAATGGCAAACAAGGAATACACATTATTTTTCGATGGCATCAATTTTCATACTATTCAATTTGCACCAAAATAATACAAACAGTAATTATATATTAACAAATAGACAGCAACTATAATAGAAACCACTAGTTTTAATAATCTCTATTACTTGATGCCTCCTGGTCAATTTATAATTGATATGTATACTATTTTGATGTAAATTAGATAGTATCAAAATTTCTCCATTTATCAATATAATGTGAAGAAAGACTCTCTCCGAATTATTATTATTATTATTATTATTATTATTATTATTATTATTATTATTATTATTATTTTGGTATATAAGTTATAAATGGGAATACCGTGGAAGATTTTACTACAATTGGCATTGCATATCGTGTTTAAGGAAATGAAGCAAGTTATTAACTTAGATCATCGGAGTTAAATTGACCATCATAGTTGATTTATTTTCCTAATAGGACATTGGCAATTTAAAAGTTGTATTTATTACTAAAATGCATACCAAATGAGGGATAGGAATTTCCTACGGTTATTGAGTGTGTTGTTTCATCATGTTTATATAAAATTAGTCATCGGGGCTCACGCAATACATTTGCAATTTATTAAAACGATAAAAAAGTTTAAATAAAGTAAAATTTTCATCAAATTCTAAGCTAGACTATCCAATAAACTGAGAAATTAGAAATCAGACAATTATGGTTCTCAAAACCTATACCATGAAAGCAAATAAGGAAAATTCATTTTGTAGACGACATTCCATATTTTGATTTCCTTTCTTTAACCCCACAGAGGCAGGGGATAACTAATAGAACATCAAAACCAAGCAAATAATATAAGGTAAAAAATAGTTGCAAAAGATTGAAGCAAATGTTAACAAAGATGCAAATAAGGAACAAATAAATTCATTTTTTTATTTAACTAAAAGAACAAAATGAAAGATTTCTTTTTCAATAGTACGGATTAAACCTTCAAAACAGGAGCAGATTGAGCAAGCAATAGATGCTTTTCAACAACAAAAAATACTTTTTCACGTCCGATTTACTTTCATGGTCTCCATGACTTAGAAGAACCTGCAATTCCACAGCCACAATGGAAGCTTAAATTTTGAGATTTCGGGGGAAATTGGAAACATATCAAAACCAAGTACCCAATTCTAGTTCCCCGAAGATGAAAACTAAACTCAAAGTTGACACTTTGAATGTATTATACATAAAAATTATTTTGTCAAAAAAGTTAGATTCTAGATAGAAGAATTTACCGAACATAAAGAGGGGATCAAAATACACCTACTGTGCTCGACACAGCCGATGGAAAGATTTTAGGGCCGCTCAACTTCCGGAGAGAGAAAGAGAGAGAGAGAGTGGCGAGTGATGGGAAATTAAGGACAGAAGATATGTAATTGGTGAAGGGTGCACTAGGGAGCAATTTTTATTCTTCGTCAATTTACGTCTTTACCCTTTTGTCACTATAGAATCAAATAATGTGAACTAATTTAAAGGGGTATAATTGGAAAAAAAATATTTGATGCAGCTTCAGTTTTTTTAAAGAGGCTCTGACTTTATATATTAAAGATATATTTGTAATTCATTTTTTTCACAAAATAATTATTACGATAAAATTAAGTAATTCATAATAACCGCTGCAATATCTTCCAAAATTTGTTTGGATCAGTTTTAGACAAATAATATTCTGTACATAATTCGGTACCAAAAGAAAATTATAATATTTTTTATCACCAAATTTTTATTTGAAGATGTTGCTGCAAATATTATAAATTATTTAATTTTTTCTTAATTTTATTTTTGGAAAAAGTAAAAAATAAAAAATTTCTTAAAAACATGATGAAACAACACACTTAATAATCTTACCAAATTCCTATCCCCAAATCAGGGCCTATAAATATATTATTGGTCTCTTCAAATAAGTAAAATAAAGTATCATTCCTTCATCCCAATTTAATGGTCTTGTTTCTCCTTTTTATTTAAGTTAAAAAGTTATATTAATGATGTTTAAATCAAAAATATTTTTTCTTTCTTTACAAATATACCCCTATTAATATTGAATGAGAGTAGTATATTTTCTACGTAAGACATTTTAGTGAATTAAATTTTCAATTAAATTATCAAGAGAGAAATTAAACTATATTTTGGGATTTAAATTGGAACAATTATCATTTTGGACATCTCTAAATGAAAAGACAACCAATCAAACATGAATAGAGGAGTATAATTGAATGATTATTTTTCAAGAGAACTTTATTTATCATCACAGAACTTTTAATTTATTGACCAGAAACAATATTAAAAAAAAAATCTCAATTTCAAATATATTCTCATGTTGTATCTTTTCATAATGTATAGCATTAATGCAACCACATAGAATAGACCAACGGGCATAGATACTAGGGCTGTAAGTTCAACCGTACCAACCGTATCAACAGCATCATCCGCTCGCAACAGATCTGTATTTTGCGGTTAACAGCAAAACGCGGGTGGTAGCGGATGTAATTTTGTAAAATTGCAAAATTGTTGTACGGCTGCGGATTTAAAATTTCAAAAACAGCAAAAACCAAACCACAACTGCACAACTGCAATAAATAAAAATAAATAAATACAAATCGCAGGAACCAATTGATGAAACGCAAAATCCCTAATGATACTAAGTCTTTCCTTCTTCGTACCTTTTGTAGCTGTCCATCTTCTCCTCCTTCTGATTTAGGGTCGGTGAGGTGAACCCATTTCATCAGTTTCTTCAACTTTCGTCTCCGATCTGCTTCAGTTGTTACATTCCAGTTAATTGCTTAACCGGCTCTCATCTCCATATACGAGTTCGGCCTGTTCAGGTATGTGTCTCTTTTTCCTAGTTTTGAATATGAATCTTTCTCTCGTCTCTGATTTGAACTCTAAAAAACTTTGAAGTCCAACCTCTGTTCTAGTGTTTGAAGTTCATAGTTGTAGGAAGTTTGTCCTTCTTTTGCTTTTTTAATATCTACAGTAGAGATACGACATATGTAGACTTAGACGGAAGAGCTTTGCACTTTCCTTCTATATCATGTTCTTTCTGTGGTGGTTGTTCTGTGGATGTACAATCGAGCCATTGCGTGATTGTGAATCGAAAGAAAATTGAACCTTCTTCCCAATAATCTCGAAGAGCAATTGAACCCATCACTGCCCAAAAAAATTCAATAAACAAGTAAATAAATAATAAGCTCGGTATTGAGAAATGTAGAAAATTAAATTTCTACTCGCATATGTATTTTTGATTTTATATTTTTTATAAATAATAAACATATAAAAGTCCAAAAGAAATAAATTTTGATGAACACTAAGTAAACAAACATGTTATATATTCACTTAAACATTTTATAACAAGTGAAAAAAATAAAATTTAAGCTCATCATATTAAGAATGTCAGAGTAGTTGAATATTATTTTCTCCAGATTATCAAAAAAAAAAAAGGAATATTATTTTCTCCAACTAAATAGTTTTGTTGGTTTTAACTTAAATTGTGCATCTACATTATAGCATCTCTCTTTTATTAGCACATTTTCCATTTTTATGATTTAGCTTACTGGCGACTAAAATATCCTAAAACAAACAAATTTATTTCGAAAAAGAAATGATTGCTTTACGAAAATTCATTGCCGAATATAATATTTTTGTGAAATTTAAACGCAATTCTCTTTTATTATAGGCTTACTTATGATGGTAATTGGTTGTGTTCTATAAGAGAAAGCACAAATGGAAACCAAATCTTTAACTCCTATTGAGATGGATACTCAGGCTGAACCCTCTCAAATTGAGCAAGGTACCACACAAAGTGAAAAACCACAAGACGCAAAAAAAGGTACCACCAAGCCACCCTTAAGCTCAAAGAAAAGATCATATATTTGGGATCATTTCTTTAAAAATGATGATCCCAAAGTTCCTAGAGCTGTTTGTAATTATTGTGGTATTTCATATGCTTGCCAAAAGAAGAGAAATGGAACTAGTAATGTGAGGATACATTTGGAGAGTCAATATAAAAAATATCCTCTTAGGTTTAATCGAGACAAACAATCAATGTTGAATTTTATTGTGAAGAAAGAAAAGAGTGACGTAGCTAGTCCAACTTATTCTTTGAAAAATTATATCTACAATTATGCTGAGTGTAGGAAGGCACTGGCAAAAATGATAATTGGTGATGAGTTCTTATTTCGATTTGTGGAAGGAGAAGGATTTTTGACCTATAGTAATATCTTGGAACCTAGAATTATTGTTCCTTTACGAGTAACAATTGCTAAATATTGCATACAAATTTATGGGGAAGAGAAAGCAAAGTTGAGCTTGATGTTAAAAAATCAACGAGTGTGTTTGACAATCGACACATAGACTTCAATCCAAAATATTAATTACATGTGCTTGAATGCCGACTGGATTGATTCTAGTTGGAATTTGCATAAGAGAATAATAAATTTTAGGCAAGTGGCTAATCATAAGGGTGAGGCTATACGTAGGTGTGTTGAATCATGATTGTTGAAATGGGGGATAGAAAAGATGTTTACAATGACGATGGACAATGCTAGTTCTGTCATGCCTCGAATTCCCACGAACCCGGGGCCATGAGTTTTATGAAGAAAAAAGA
>MKEJ01062183.1:0-14736 GCA_001753735.1 Embelia ribes
ACCCCCTAGCGATTTTTAGGTTAAACCCTGGTCCGTGTTGGAAATTATCGTGGTACGAGACACTGGACCCTGTGCACTAGTCGGACGGCGCAAGCCAATACGGAAACTACAGATTTCAAAAAAATAATAATAATAAATAAATAAATAATCTCTTATTAAGTTACCATCGAATGACAACTTACTAGCATGTATATAATATATAAAATGTTTACATAACTTCTCAACTTAATTTTTGAAAAAAACAATATTTTTTAACTATATTTTATATATTAAAATAAGTCAAAAGTTGTTTATTAATAAAAAAGTGAAAAAGATTATTACTATCAAACGGCATATTGTTAAATAGTTATACTAATTAAATAGTATGCCACATGCCAACTTTTATTAATTTGTTATATTAAATATGAACTAAATATGTAGACTTACGCTTATGATATCGAAATGATATATATTTTTATTTTAAATCTATCAAACGAGCATAAGCCCTTAACGAGCCCACTCGGGGATTCTTTAAATTCGGCTCATTTACTGAGCGAGCTTTATTTTACTATTCAGACTCGGTTCATTTATAAACGAACGATCCCAAGCCGAGCCCTTAATTGATTCTTGAATGGCTAAATTCATTTGCATTCCTACTCAAAAATATTGAAATCCTACCATAGTCAAGCATTAAATTTGGGGATGATTAGACATCATATAAATTATTATCGGATGACTAAAGCTATATACAAAGTTTTTTACATTGGAAAATATGATATTTTGTAGGTTTTTTAAAAATATGGAGGCGGTTTTAACCTTTCTCGTCATTGTTTGGCTTTGTCCGGATAGTGCATCATACACTTAATTTTCAATTCTAAAACAATTATTTTTCATCAAAATCAACAACAAAATAATACAAAAAAAATACCCCTCGACCGAAAAAGTAGTGTTAGCTTTTTGAAGTCAAAGCAAAAATTATGACGGTATTTGGTATAAAAAAAAATCATTTTTTAATTTTAAAATAAATGTAGAAAGTGAGTGGCAATATGGTCTTTCATATAACTCGAACTTGAATTGTAATTTGTGAAAAATGTAATTTCAAATACTTCAGGAGATATTCTGTAACATTCAAAATCTCATGGGGGCAAAGTGAAATTCACCAAAAACAAACTTCAATTACGGGAAAAACAGAGCCAATGCCAATTCTGAGAGTCTGTGCTTATCGTAAAAGGAGGTCAAATTTGTGAATTAAAATTCTTATTATTTATTCTAATTTGTGTTTGATCCACTTGTTTTTTCTTTTCCAATTATTGTAAGTATAATGATAGAAATAGATGAGAAAATTATTTTAGATATAAATTAGTGGGGTCGAAAAATTCACGTTAACGACAAGACCCGATTTCTTAATTTGGTTCCATTTAATTGATTCAAGTTTTTTCGGATTTAAGATTTGGATAATGACATTTCTAAATCTCTTTGATTGAAAAGCTTCTATTTGTAGCTTCAATTTCATTTTAAAATCTCGTTTATATTTACCTGCACATATTTTTGAATCATATTGAATTTCTTTAGCTTTTAGCCAATTCTATACTAAGATGTGTATCTTGGCATGAATGTATCGGAAAATGTATCGGAAAACTGGGAAAGATATAAATAGGAACGAAGAGGTTAAGATAAACATCACGAACGCCCAAACTAATATAAATATATATATATGGAACGGATCAAGGGATAAAGGATTTTACAAAAAATCCTACAAACTTTTTAGGAGGTTATATATATTTGAATTTTACTGTTGTATCTTGAATTTGCGCTGGATTTCGTAAAAATGTGCATGTTGGCTGGTTTTCATGGTCCAATTTTAATCCAAAATTTATTCACATTGTAAAAGCCATTTTGTTTTCTCCTTCAATAGGTTACTTCTGGAGATTTATTTGCTATGGAAAACACTAGGGAAGAGCCCAAAATATTTTAGGCTTCTGTTACAGGTTTTATACCTTAAACTGACGTGTCAAAATCCATCTTACTACATATATATAAAAGCATTCACCTTCAGACTTGTAATTCACTATCTTAGTTAAATAAAAATTGTTATGATTGCACCCAATTGTAGCTTATTTAGGCATTTTCCGCTGTGGAAAACCAAGTCATTGTTTTAAATATGTTTGTATGCAGAAGCCTTGAAGTCTACGATAGTTGTTTCATATTTAGGCTCTTCCAAAATTAATATTGGTAATACTTAAAGTACTAACTTGAATTTTTATAGGTTAGGACTATGCACGCTTCCGACTTGTGGGATATATATTCGTCCCATTGGAAATAATTTTTTTCTAGAAAATAAATAAAGCTACGTACATCAGATCTTTGCAGGCCCCTTCCTTATTTGTAGAGTTTTGTGCAGTAAGTCAACCAATATAAGTTTGGTATATATTTGGTGTTAGGTATGTTCATAAAGAAAAGGTTCAGGGCTTGTATGTTCCAATTTTTAGTCTCAATCTTTACCTCTTTTTTTTTTTTTAAAAAAAAAAAACTGGACAATATTTGAATTTTCAATTTTTAAGTTGGAACTTTTTTATTATTCTTACCTAATGAATGTAGAAATTTTATGCAACATGTATCTAGCTTTTCATATTATGAAGAAAGCTAATCTTTTTGTTAATTACATTGGCAAGCTTGTTCAATAGCGAAGAGGGATATAATAGCCTCAAACGGTTACGATGATATAGAGATTATATATTTATATTTTGAGCTTTTTCTTGTTATGCAGGATATGAAAAACAAAACGTCTATATATACAGAACCGTCATCCTTAATTATTTAATTTTCCTGTTACAATAGTTATATTATAACCTGTCTTAAAACACCCATATGATTATTACGAAGCCTGAGCCTAGGTGCTAAACTGGATAATTTCTAAATTTTTCTATTAGCTTCAACCTTTTGGAAGATGTGTTCAACCGTGTTCATGAACATCTTAGTACAAATTAATTACTTTTTTGAGCATGCGCCCAAGGTACTTCAACCTCTTGTCTAGTTAATCGGATACGAACAATTACTTATTAACCTTGCCCTCGCCAACACGAAAAAAATTCATCAATGCAAAGGAGCCCTAATAGGGGTCTATTAGGCTAATACACATTCAATTGTTGGTCCTTGCATACATTTTTTTTATCGTTGGATCAGTTTTAAATTGGATCTAACGGTTTTGACCTAAAACAATCATTCATATCAGAATTATGGGATCTAAATTGAAATTTATCAAAATGTATAGAGTACTTGTTGGAGCGACTCTAAATAAATTTGTATTGGACCTCCCTCATTCATCAAAAAAAACACCTCAATCGAAGAGAAACATGCATCATGTTAACCTCTTAAGTGTTTGATTTAATTAAGAAGAGTAATCATGGGGTTAGGATACAAAATTAGAGTCTAAATTTGTTACATAGCCCACTAAACAAGTTGCATGTGCATGAGTTCCAAAAGATGTCAGCCCTCTCTTTTGGTCCCTTCCAAAAGCCGAATCACTAATTCCGTTTTTGCTATAGAAAAAAAAAGAGATTAAGAGGGGTTGTTTGGCATATTGATGGGAAATCTAAATCCATCACATCAGAATCGTTGATTTTAAAATCAAATGTAGAGATTAGATCGATCTTTTCAAGTTAATATTTTGTGCGGGACCTATACATTTGATCACAGCAGCTGATTTTAAAATCAGTTGCCAGAATCTGCCAGCAGTAACTGTCCATCAAACTCAACCTGGCAACCTTTCCCAAAATAAATGTATTTGCGGGGGAGAGTTTAAAGAGATTCGTGTAATTGATAGCTAGTAGAAGCTGTGTTTTTTTAAATGTGTTGAGAGGGTCAGGCATGGATATGTAAGCAATGGAGGCCATCATGTTAAAAGCCTCTACTTATTACCAAACTTTCTATATTTTTTCCTATATGGACCCATCTGGGAAAAAGCTTTTAGCAAACTTTTACCCATTCCAAAATCTAGTCACTTTAGCACCCAAAACAATAGGAATGAGTCGAATGACAGCATGTTAGTGTCAGCATTACTGCGAATTACGGGCTTCTTTGCTTTCAGCTCTTAAGCTTTTACTGTATGCTTTTATGCTTAAAAGTTGACGTGCATTTGGCTGTTAAGCTTTTAAATTGAGTTTTTTTTGTTATTTTAACCTAAACAACTAGAAATTTTAGAACGAAAAAAGTGAGTTTTGCTTAAAATGTTAAACCAAACAAACTACAAATGAGGAAACTAACTCACTCACTCGGCCGAGTTGAATTCAACTAAGTTTTATCGATGGTGGGTATTCGTACTAAGTTTATTGGGTTAACCAAATTAAGTTGGAAGTAGCAACTTGTTATACATGAGCGGCTGGATTATGATTAAATTATTATTTTAAAATTGTATTAGGTATATTTTCAGATATTTATATTGTAAAAATATTTTACATCTAAATAAATAATTAAATAATCATAAGAACAATTGTCAACCCGAGTCCGAGTCATGATCGGGCCTAAAAAGGTTGTTTCCCACTCAAGCTTGACCAGACACTGAGCTCAAACTCGTCCCAAAGCACAATAAAACATTCATTAGTTCGATTCCAGCTCGATTAATTCAAATGCTCGTTTCGCGAGACTCCGAGAGAGAATAATGATCATGCAAGTCGGAACAACATTACACAAGAACTAAGGAAATAGAATGATGGAAGGTTGGGGGCATGGAGAGAGATTCTCTCTTCTCTAGAGAGATTTAGGAAAGAGAAGCACGAGTAGGAATGATGTGGCGTGTGAGGGGTTTGATGTTATTCGAGAGATTTGGTTGAGGGCTCGAGGAGAGGAAAAAGGAAAGACAAGATTGAATATAAAATTTGGGTGTAAGCTTTTCTTTTAGTTGAAGATTTTTAGTTAGAAGAACGTGTTAAAAGAGGGTTCGGATTTTCAGTATTGTTCAATTTGTATTAAAATGGTATAAATATCAATGATAATTGGTATTTGGATTATTTTTATGCAAATTAAGTAGTAACAAAATTCCTCCAAAAAAACTCTTAGGGATTTTTATTTTTTCTAAACAACTCCTAAGCATGTTTTGTTCTCTGGTGAACTAGGTTGCCCACCTTGTACCAATCATTGATATGGGGAAGTCGATGTTTTGAACAATTAGTTCGAACTCGATTCAAGTATTGTTTGATTTGAGTTTGACTCGACTACTAAATGAGTTGAATTCGAATACGCTTTTATATTTAATTTGAATTCGAGTATTAAGATAGTCAATTATTTTGAACTCATAAGTAATTCGAATAGTATATAAAAATAAATTTATATTTATAGTATAATATACATATAAATATATATAAAATAAATATATTTTTTTATCAATATAAAGAGAAAAAAAAGATTCTAAGTTGACTCCAATTCGAGCTCAAGTCTTTATATTCTCAATCGAACCCAATTCGAGTCCATATTTAGACTTAAACTCTAATTGAGCTCTAGCTCGAGTGGTACTATTTTGAGCCAAATCTATGACTGGTACTCTACTCAACTCGGCTCCTTGCTGTTAGGATTCTACTAAAAAATATTCATACTAAAAAGTATTCTTACTTTGGATTCAGTATTGTCATAATAAAAATTATTTCTTTTAATGAAAATTTGTTTGAGCAATTACGAAATATTATGTTTTAATAAATAAGTATGTGTCTTATATTTTATATAATAAATAATCTAGTGTGTAGAGTACAGTTTACACACAGATGATTTGATCATCGATACTTATAGAATATAAATTTTATATTTATAATTTTAGATGGAAATTGACATATCATAGATAAATTTTAGAAATTGACATATCATCAATAAATTTTAGTACATGGTTTTAGTAGGTTTGTTTTGATTACGAGAAGCAAGAGTTTCAACTCCTTCTACTAGTATACCTTGTGTGTATTAAACAAAACCATGTTGAGGTAATTATTTTAGTACTGATTAATGCCTCGTATTCATGGATAGTATTTATATTGTTAATCCCGAAATTATTATTAAAACTTGTGTGAACAATATTTGTCATTTTGATTCATATTAAAGTGAAATTCATTATGAGTCAATAAATTCAGTGAGTTAAGATGATAATATTTTTCATATAATATTTATTAATAACTAATGAAATTTACCTCCCTAGGGATTGATAAGAAGCTTATAAATTTTTATTGTATTAAACCCTACTAGTGGACTTTGTAATCCAATACGTTAAATAAGTTAAGTGGAAGATTTTAAGTAATTTAATATGCTAATTAAATTATGTTGTCAAAAATTCTATTCAATTAATGAGTATCTATAATCTTAACACGAGGAATTTAATAAACATTAATGACATTGAACCCAAATTATAAATTTGTAATATTAGGAAAAAGTTTGGTTACTATCATGCAATAATNNTAGCGGTAGCAAAAATCGGAGTTATGATTTTTTTTCATCTCTGCAAACCGATACAAATCGATAGCATAGGTTTTATTATTGATTTTATTCTTCGCAACTGTCGATAATAAACCAATACAAACCAATACAACATCGTAACGGCTGATACGTATCAATTTTGTCCGATACGGACTAGAATTTCATACTTGACGATATATCAACCGTAACAATAGCAGCGGTGTCGAAAACAATTGCATAACGGTAATGGATGATATTTAAAACCTTAGATTTATATGGTAAGGATTATCTCGATTGATAAAATTAAGTTCGAAACAACATAAAATGACTCTTTCAATATTCTGTCATTATTGTAGCCTATTTAGACCTACGCTATAGGCAAAAGAGAAACACACGAATTTCTCAATCAATTTTTTTACAGAGAAAGTATCCCTTGTACTAAATATGTATATAATCCACTTTCTCTACCGGAGTAAAGATATTTAATAGGAATATAACAGAAAATAAAAGATTGCACAACAATCATTCTACCATAATATTCACAAGATTTATAGACACAGATCTCGTAAATATAATTTATCTTATATAAAACAATAAAATTATTTTTTAATAATAAATATGCGTTAATAAGAAATCTCTATATTACATTAATAAAAGTGTATAAATTAAGTGCATATAATCTACCGATTTAGCATATCAAATTCGTTATATTTTGGTATTATGTGTTGTATATTATTTGCAGGATTATGGAGTAAAATAATATAATTTAAATGCCAATTAAGATGCTCTAGGAGTTACGAGGAAAAAGATTATGTTTGGATGATGATTTGAAGTTGTAAAAGTAAAAAAAAAAAAGAGTTTTAAGAAGTCTTGAGCGAACGATTTGATCATCCATTCTTTAAAAGTATCATACACCGAAAATTGGAGCATTAATTAATTATTGGGTAATTTTGGAATACTTTTTCCAATCAATTGAGTATGGTTGGAAAGCTTATTCAATTATATCTCCAATGGTTCAAACAGTGATCAATTCCAAATTTTCTAAAGCAAGTTATGATGTTTTTCATGAAAATGTGCAAAACTATCCAAACGTAACCGGTTCGACTAGTCGAATCACTACTTGCTCCGGACCAATATAATAAAAATCCGAAAAACACGATTTTTCACATGTTAACTTAGGGCCACTTTATATATACTGACACATGGAAATGGATTGTTTTGATTATGGAAATGGAAATGGATTTTGGAAATGGATTTTAGAAATGGAAATGGATTTTGGAAATTTGATTTGGATTTGGAAAGGATCTCGGTTTGGCATCATGGGGACATTATGCACAACATATGCATTCATGCTATATACCGCATACTTTCAGCTTTATTGTTTATTTGATTGTCTAACTAGTACTCTTTTCTCTATATATTTTGACTCATTGCTTTATAGGGAGAGAGGATCACCATGATTACATAAAGTAGGCTTAGGCTATCGAATGCACTGCCTTTTTGATATTTTTGTATAGGCCATTTTAGGGAAAATATTGTACTTATTTATTCGGGCCTTCGAGTATGTAAACCTTATTTTGGCTTAGGGAAAGCATTGAGCTTGATTTGCGTATGCATGAGTACTTTTTCCTTTTTTTAAGATACTATGTATAGTTTTGGGCATACGAATTATTGTAGCTAAAGGAATTATGTAAGGCCCTAATTGAAAATAAAAACAAGTATTAAGAAGAAATAAGGGAGTAAAACGAGAAAATATCATACCTAGTTACGGGAGTTATACGTTTCTAAATAAATTTTCGTAAGGTGTAGGATCCTACTGAACATGCTTAGAATGGTAAAGTGTAAGATACTACTAAACATGCCTAGTAAGGATCATTTTGGAGAATTGTCATCGTTTTACGGGTTCCGATTTAGGCAAAATTCCAGTAGCACCAATCGATCGATCTAATCCAAAACCGATCGATCTAAGTGCAGTTGAATCCATCGGATTGCTTGTGCTCAAAAAATAAGAAACACGAATAGACTTTGTTTCACATATTTTATACCTAATAGACAAATAGAAAGAGGGAAAGGCAAAATTACTAAGGGATAATCATCACAATCACCTAGGATTTTTCCCGTTTCCGAATCCAAGAGCAGAGTCAAGTTCTACTCTTAGTCCCTTCAACATGAGGTAAGGGATTCGTTGAGTTTGTACTTAGGATTTAATAGTTTGATTGGTTCATTGGTTTGTTGGTTTATTCATTGATTTTTAACAAAACCAAACCAATTTCTAAAGTTTTAAACCTTATGAATCCATCCACAATAGTTATTTGGTCATATTTTTGCCCTAGTTTGAGTTATGGCCATTATACACACTATATGTGCATATTGTCACAAACACGACCACTTTATTCGAGATTGTCCTACTCGATTGTGTAGCCTCTATCGCAAGCCGGGTCACTTTGATAATAAATGCCCATGTAGTGATAGTCACTCTTATTATTTTGCAATTTCAGTCTCTCTCGCCAATGACATCAATCAGCTCAAAGTTCATTGATTGTCAATGATTTGGCTTCCATATTATTACAGACTATATCTGATCCAAACGTATACCAACTGGGCGTACTGTTCTCTTAATCACATTAGGTAACATGTGGTTCCTTGATTCCGATTATCATCATCCCATGACTTCTAATTCTACATGCTTTATGAGTAGAAAATGTGATACGTATGCACCTATTATATATACTACTGATGGATCTCCTATGCATGTTAGTCACATTGGCACATTATCCAATAGCTTAATCAATTTACCACAAACATATTTCATGCCAAAATTGAGCATGAACCTTATTGTTGTTAGCCAATGATGTGATCTTGGACTCAGTATCGCCTTTTCTTCGCATGGTTGCTCAATCCAAGATTCCTAGATGGGGAGAGGTTTTTGGGAAAGTCCGTAAAGTAGTACGTATTTTCCAACTGTAGGATTTTTTATTACCACCAAATCTGCTCACTGTGTCCTCAAACCTAGTTGTTGCTTCCACTAATTCTACACTAAGTTATTGGCATTCTCGTTTGGGTCATGTTTTTATGAAATCGTTTACGTTCTTTGATTTCTAGCAGTGTCTTACCCTTCAATAAACGTGATTCAGTTTCCGTTGCTCCTTTTGATCATACTCATTCCGATATTTAGGGACCTTCAACTATTGCTACTATAGGAGGATCTAAATATTTTGTTATTTTTGTTGACGATTTTTCTTACTTTACATAGATATATATCTTAAGGAAAATCGATCTAAGCTTGCTAAAATATATTTTGAGTTTTACAACATGATCCAAATACAGTTCTCTCTGCCTATCAAGATTTTTCGAACAGATAATATATGGAATATAATGACTCCAAGTTTCTTGACTTTGCACTATAACAAGTAGCATCATTTAACAATCCTATGCTGACATATTCTCACAAAATGGACAGGCTGAGTGCAAATTTCGTCATATCCTAGATACAATTTGTGTTATCTTTATCTCTTCTACCTAACCTGAATATTTTTTGGGGGAAGCTGCTCTTACAACCATCTTTGTCATTAATCATATCCCTACACCACTTCTCAATGATATGTCACCCTATGAACATTTACATGGTACTGTACCTATCTATCATAGTCTTAAACTTTTTTGTTGTATTTGTTTTATTATTCTTCAACCTTATGAAAGAACAAAATTGGAACCTTGAGCCCGTCTTTGTTGTTTTCTAGGGTATGGCATAGAATATAAAAGGTATCGTTGTTTTGATCCAGTTTTAAAATGCCTCTGCTTCTCTCGTCATGTTGTGTTTTGGGAACATAAGATATTTACATCTAAATCACTCACTCACTCGTTATCATCTAATACTTGTGTTTTCACCGATTTATCAGCAGACCTACATTCCCTTGGCAATAGTTACAACGCATTATTTCCTGATAAGTCTAATGATAGTAATCCCCGTGACCCTCTTTCTGACACTCCTACAGTGGCTTCTGACACCCCTCTTCCTAACGCTTCTGTAACTGCTTTTGATGCCCCTACGACTTTACCTATTTCGCCTGCAATTTTAGAACATGTCCCTTTACCAACATCTTAATATTCTCCTCGAACAAGAAAAACTCCTGGTTGGCAACAAGATTATTATTGTTATGCTACTATTACCAATCTTCATGAACCCATATCTTATCGTGAGGCAAGTGTTGACCAATGTTGACAGCAAGTTATGGATGATGAACTTAATGCTCTTGAGCAGAAACATAACTGGAACTTAGTCGATCTTCCTCCTAATAAGATTATTATTGGAAGTAGGTGGGTATACAAGATTAAGACTGTTTCTGATAGTACAATTGATTGATATACTCACCTTGTTGATGAGGGGTTCACATAGGAATACAACATTGATTATGAGGAAACTTTACCCTATTGCCCATCTAACATCGGTTTGTTCGTTAATTGCCATTTCTGTAGTTTGTCGCTAGCCTCTATTTCAAATGGATGTTAAGAATTCCTTTTTACATGAGGATCTTACTGAGGAAGTATATATGGATCCCGTTCCTGATTATTATCACCCTCCACATATAGTTTGTCACCTTCATCGTGCAATATATGGTCTCAAACAAGCTCCCCGTGCTTGGTTTTCCAAATTTAACTCAGTTATTACTCAACATGTTTCTCTGTCAGTCTAAATGAACCTGCACTATTTATTTGCAAAATGGTTTGATTCTTGTTCTTATCTATATTGATAATGTGAGTATTACTGGCGATGATACTGCTAGTATTCGCACCCTGCAATATTTTCTTAGCCAAAATTTTTAGATGAAAGATTCGGGTTATCTTCTCTACTTTCTTGGAATTGACATCTCTCCCAAGTTAAGTATGCTTCTGAACTTATTGTTAAAGTCGGGTTGACATAAAGTAAGATGATGATTATTCATTTGGAATACAATTCTCATCTCAAACTTACTGAAATCAAGCCTTTGGATAACGCTACTCTTTATTGCCAGTTAGTGGAAAGCCTCATATATCTCACTATCACTCTACTTGATATTGCTTTTGCTGTTCATATTGTTTGTCAATTCATGCATCAACCTCACTTTACTCATTATACTGTCATTCTTCGAATTTTACGATACATCAAGGGAACTATATACCATGATCTCCATTTCTCCTCTAAGTCTTCTTTAGAGTTATGTGCATACTCTGATTTTGATTGGGCGGGTGATCCTATTGATCGTCGATTTACCTCTAGTTCTTATTTTCTTCTTAGTTCTTCATTGATCTCTTGGCATAGTAAAAAGCAGATTATTGTTATGAGTTCCATTACCGAGGTTGAATTTAGAGATCTTGATGACACAACTATTGAGTTGTTATGGCTTAGGCGACTTCTTACAGATATGGGAGCTCCACAATCTTCCAGCATCTCCTTATATTGTGATAATCAAATAGTGATTTAGGTTGGTCGCAATGATGTTCTAAGAGACAAGATTAGGTACGTTGAGAATGACTATTTCTTTATTCATCATCTTCTATAGACTGGAGTTCTGCATCTTCGTTACCTACCTTCTATTGATCAGCTTGCCAACATATTTGATCAAATCTTTCCCACCTAGTCGTCTCAAGGATCTAGTTAGCAAACTAAATTTGTCATCATCTTTACCACCTTAAATTTGAGGGAGGATGTTGAGATACTAACAAATATTAATATATCCAATTCATTATAATGGAGATATTAATATGTGTTAATATCTCCGGGATGTCAATTAGTAGATACTAATATGTGTTAATATCTCCGGGATGTCAATTAGTACGTATTATAATTATTAGAATATATTATTACTTTTTTATGTTCAAACGTTTGCCTATAAATAAGCCTCTCATTATACAGTTTTACTCATTCAATCAATATACAATTTTATTATACTTGTTCAATTATTCCCTTCAACAATACCGTTGTTAATTTTTAAGTCTTCTTTCATAGAAAAGAGGAAGAAAATTATTTTGAGTACCACCAAATCTATAATTACTGCGCACTTTAGTTTCTAATTGTTGTTCCATTAATTATTTGGATGTCTTTCAATTTCCAAGATCAAATGTTGAAGTTTCACATAAATTTTAGGTAACATTGAGTAATAATATTAATATTTTCACACGTTGTTGAAAGTTAGACAAATTCATATTAACAACTCAAACATAATATTTCGTATCTAAAACATGAATTCTGACGTGCAACCAAAAACTTTTGATAATGTATCTCTACATGGTGATTCTTTAATGACACTAATAATAATTTTCAATATTTTTAGCATTAGGTTGTGTTAAAGACTCTAAAACATGGAGGTAGGCAGTTGGAAAAAATAAATATGCTAAAACTGGAAATAGATCCGACAAAATTAAGAATGTTTATCTCAAATGTATGAAAATGAAGGACGACATAATCATGGCCATATAAACCAATAGCATCATTTTATGGGGAAAAAAATATCCAAGTGAGAATACTTACCCAAAAAAAAAACTTATCCAAGTGAAAATGTAATCAATAAAAAATATCCCTGTATTTTATTTTATTTTTTACTAGAACGAATATTAACAAGCAATATGTTTCACGGAGATTATAGAAAGAAAAGAAATGGAGGGCTGGAAAAGTTGAAACGCGATAACTAGGAGAGAAAACATAGAGAGGTAATATTAATTCACAATGGTTAAAATTTAAAGAGATTGTCGAACATGGCACGATTTAATAAGACCACCTAAAGCAGGATGGTAACAAGACATTTAAAATTTGATCAAAATTCAACTCGGTCAATTGATGCATCATGTTTTATATGAAATTTTGTGAAAAAGAACAATAAAATTGTTTGTACAAAATTGGCCCAATAATATTATTTGCAAATTAACGACCGAAAATGGAAATGCTGGACCAATAGCACTAAACTATTTTACATGTAGTAGTCAAGTAGACCAAAATATACGGCTCTGCTGGATCATTAACAATTTAAAATTGATAAGTAAAATACTAAAGTTCCATTACACAAACGTATTTTGAGAATGTCGTTTCTATAAAGGTTCATATATATGTGCACATATATGTGAAAGAAAGAGTGAAAAATGGAAAGGAGGAAAGGGATTAAACCAGTGATAATTGCAGTGAGATTGGAAGCATCAATGCCTTGAGTAACTTGCTCAGCTGTTGTAGCTGATCCATAGCCACTTGGTCCTGGAATTCCTGTTATCAATTCAAAGATACCCATTCCTGCTTTGCACAACACACTGATTTGTATATGTATGTAATATGTATATGAGAATGAAAATAGATAGAATTTTAGTGATTAAAGATAATGTAGGGAGAGATTTTCCTTTATTTAGAGAGGGTGGGATTTGAAAAAAGAGGAAGAAAAGAACAAATATACATAAATCGGTTGGGCGCATTATGGGTAATAAATAGGTGGTTTGATCGTGTTTTTATTTTAAGCAATAAATGTATCATGTTGTCTTCTCTTTCTACCCAACTATCAACTATTTCGGAAGGAGAGTACCTTGATCAAGTGTATCAAGTGTAAACATGAGGCAAATTTTTAACCACAAATATAGAAATTTGTAATAAAAAATTTTGAAGATAGTTTTGTAATTTTATTTAAAATTTTATATTTTTATAATTGAGATATAATCTCTCACTCTTATACTTATTTGAAGAGTGTTAGATATTCTTTACCGAACTATTTCTTTCTATCTCAATTAATTCTTTACCACCGCTTTTAAATTTTAATTGGGAAAAAGTTCAAAAAAGGAAGATAAGGTAAAGGGATTGTGAGGTCAAGTCAATGCAAATTACTTGCCAAATAAAGAGTTAGGGCTAGTTAATTTGAGATTAATTTTTCGTCCTTCTATTATATTTTTTTGTGCACTGTAAAACCAGATGTTTTTGGTAAATTTTAAAATATTTGTTTTTATAATTTGTTCCTATTCTCTGAGGATGTCTTTAGAAACAGTATTAGGAATAATTTAAAAATGTGCTTCTGCATTTTAAATTAATTAATATAATAAATTTAATTATATTTTATTATATTCCCTTTATATACCTAATTTAATCTTCGTATAATAAAAAATATTATTTTATCAAACAATAAATTGATTATCAAAACAATTTCTTAAAATTAAATTACTAAACATTATAAATATACCACATTTTTTAAATTAATTTTCAAAGACAGTTTTGAGAAACAAACTTTAAAAAACATAAGTATTCCCAAATTAGGGCTTAATTGTTTTCAAATCTAACTTTTCAGTCCCTTAGTTAGGTTGGTTAGGGGAGCAAAATTGACC
>MKEJ01062189.1:0-13541 GCA_001753735.1 Embelia ribes
TAGAAAGTGAGATTTAGAAAGTTAATGAGAAAGGCCGGTGTGAATGCTCTCATCCCATATTAGGAATTGGTTGAATTAGGTTGAGCTATATAATGTGCCACTCTTTTCCCTAATAGGTCCTTTAGTGGGAATGTTATTTGATTGTTTGAGACAACATTATTGATTTGACTACATCAATTTGGGACTTTGATTTCAATGTGATTGACCCACAAGTGTGGGAATGTTGACATGTTACAAAATTATGTTGATGTTTGGTAAATGAATTTTAAAAGATATTTGAAGAAGTATCGTGATTTTTGGTAAAAACGATAATGTAAGTTTTTTCTATTGCAAATGTACAAAAGTCAATATGTTCGAGATGTAACTTAGTATTTGAGGTTTCCTAAAACTGTTGATAGAAGTCAGAATCAGTTTTTAAAAGATTCCGAAAGCAGTTTGTAAAAAAGCAGAAACTAATGTTGGAAAGCATACACATTTTCAATTGCCAAGTACAGTATTTTCTTTTCACTGGGAAAAGGAGAAGCCGCCGTCAAAAAGCAACGCCAAACTCAGCCTTAACGGTGACCACGATTATTTTCGTCTTTGGCCTCTTTGAATGTGACTACCTTTTGAGAGTGATTGTCCGTACAACTTT
The DNA here is from genome assembly GCA_001753735.1 of Embelia ribes. Lineage (NCBI taxonomy): Eukaryota > Viridiplantae > Streptophyta > Magnoliopsida > Ericales > Primulaceae > Embelia > Embelia ribes. The sequence continues at coordinate 635 of MKEJ01062189.1, forward strand.
ACATGTTGTGGAGTTCTGAAAATTCTGGTAGAGGGAAACTGTTAATTTTCATAAAGGATATTGGAAACTTATAGAGATTTTGTAATCTTGGGGAAGAATGGAGCTAAGCTTATAGTGGTGGTTACTAAATACTTTGTGACATGATTTTATATGCGATTAAGGGGTTAATTTTGGGTTCTGAAGTGGTGAGGGAGGTTTACATCATTATTAGCGTATGTTTGGAGTCTAGTTTGTTAAGATGGACTGGTATGTTTTCTATTTTTTCATTAATAAGAGCAAGGTTTGCTTTTGAGATATGATCAAAATAACAATAGGGGAGTTGTTGAATGATGACTCTAACTGTAAGGAATAGAAAATGACTGTATGGAAGGAAAGCATTCCATTACATAAGATATGGATAAGTTTAGGCTACAATTGTAAGTTAATTTGAACCATATCCAGTACCAACCAGAGCCAGAGGTGGGAGACAGAGGCAAGAGAATTATTTATGGGAAGAACTGTTGTATTGTATATGATAGCTATTCTTTCTGCTTCTTGTTTGGTTAGGGTCATCAAATTGAAGAACCATACTTATCCATTAAAGTACTGGAGTGCTATTTTCCTTTACTCTCCTTAATTATGGATCTTGTTTCATTAGTGAGGAGGAAAAGAAAATGGATAATTGTGTCCGTTATCCGCGATAAGTGGATGCTTGTTGCAGAAAGATATTATGTCATGCCATCCAATGAGGAGATGATGTACGTCAGACTGAATTATGAAAATAAAGAGTACTTGTGAATGCCTACATTATATCACACGCAAATGCCCACATCATATCAAAACATAAAGAACATGATGTGCCAGTGGTCTCTTTGTCATTGATCTATTTGTTAAATTTTTGCTCCCACTCCATCCATTTATGTCATTATCCTGATGAGGAATATGAGGCAATCTTTGTTAGCATTATGGTAAGCTGATTGTTGCATGTGCCTCATTGTTTTCTAATTAAAGGTTATTCTAGCTTTACCATCCCTTCTGTTCTGCCTGTTATTTGATTAATAGTGTGTTGACACTATTTGCGTCTACAGTCACAGTTGGCTGATGCTGTTAATAGAGAGGATTATGGAGATGCTTCTAGGCTCAAAGTGGCAATAGCTGCTGCAGCTACAAATGATGCAGTGGGCCGAGTGATGTCTATTCTCACTGTAAGAAATTGTGTCATTACTGGAAACAAACATCGTTGGGTAGTACAAGTTTGGGTCCTTTTCTTGCATATGTATACTGAATTTTGAATTACAGAGAGCAATTGAGGAGGAGCGATATCAAGATGCAGCTTTTGTTCGAGATTTTGCTGGGGCAGGGTTGGTGAGTGTATACAAAATTGCAGTAGAAGAATGTGCATGCTAAATACAGTGACATCATGGTTGTCCTAATTCGGATGCTGTTTTGTTTGTCTATTTTTATGGGTGGTGTTGTGTGGGGTAGGGAAGGTGTTCTATGACATATTTCCCTTTTTACATTCAGGGATTCCTGTTTGTAAACAAATCATTTTCTGCACTTTCCACCATTTATCATCATGGTTTCATCATAATATGCTTAAATGATAATAATTCTTTTGTTGTTCTACCTGATTTAACGAATAATCTGGAATTCAAATTGTATTCAGTCTTTATTAACTCCCAGTGCTCCCCACCTGAATGAGTTGCCGGCGTTCATGCATGTGTGTACTCCTTTAACCATCTCATTTTGCTATTTGTGCTGAATTCTCCTATTTTGCATGCCAGCTTGGTTGGTGGTCTGGAATTTCAGAAGGTGCTGGGCATCATGGTGTGATTATTCGCATTAGTGCAGAGCACGGAAGATACGTGGCAAGAAGTTATAGTCCCCGGTATGTTTCTTAATCATTATATCATGTGACATCCTGATCATCTCAATTTAAGCCCAATTGGTATGCTTATCTGTATCTATATGTGGTTAAGCAATGTATCAGCACCTGCAATTGGTGCAATCTGGTATGTGGGTGTTTATTGAAACTTGCTCTTCACTGTATGCATGTTCCCTAACCACTTTATTAGTGTGTCCCCATGCCTGCACATGTGGCGACATTGTGGCTAGAAATAAAAAGAGAGGAATGGGGTTTCTTTCGATTTTGGCATAGCGGGATGCTGGACCCCCATTTAACCAATAAGTGATGTGTATGGAGTTAAGAAACACTAGCATGTTTCTTGCGCACTTTTGAATTTAGTCTTTTCTTTCACTTATGGCTTGGTTATCAAAGTGACTAAGCTGGATCTGTTTTTCTTAACATAATAATTTTTCTTGTGCACTGCATGTACTTTGCCAGTCCAAGCCTGGAGTTGGGTGTGGCATGATAGTATAAACTTTTGAAAGCTTAATCTGTTCCTCATAGTCTTTAGGTTATCAACTAATGATACTATTTCACAGTCAGCTGGCTGCAGCTTCGGTCGGTCTTCCCCTGTTTGAGATCTTTTTGACCATCAATAAGAGAGGTGAATACAAACAGCAGGTATCTTTCTGTTTTATTGCTGTCTCTGTACTTGCATGGGTTGAACTTTCCAAGGGCACAATTTCTAAAGATGTACTCTCAGTGGAGAAAACCTGAACATGGGTGCAAAACCACACTAGCCTTTTACATAATGCAGGTGGAAGTGGTCAACACTCTTTAGATCTTCCTTGCACAATTATCACCACTCAGTACCATGAGGCTTTGGTTAGGGAGTGTTTTAGTAATACTTTTTTGGTTATCTTGTGGAGATTCCAGTGTGTGATTTGTCTGACTGGGAACATGATGTGAAGACAACTTAATTGGCTTATTGAAATCGTAAAATGCTAAAATTAAAATTAGCCTGAAATTTGCTACAATTTGGACAACCAAGAATAATTTATTTATTTTTCATGTCATATGTTTGTCACTCATCCTATTGTTTGGTTGCGGTCTTCCTGTTACTTCTCATTGTTCTAGCTCTTACAAGTTTTTATTGTGTTTATTTCTTTGTGCCTCTTCTCTTTCTTTTGAAAGGTATTGTGTTTGTGCCTTGTTTCATTTGCATTCATGCTTCTCACATGATGCTTTCATCCCTGAAGCAATTATATGCCAACAAGATGAGCTGTTTTTTTAAGAATAAATGAAAAATAACAGTAAAGAAAGAATCGCTTATGCCTGCATGATGGTGATGATGATGATGATATGCGTGCATGAGGAAGCCATATATTGTTTCCCTTGACAGATTGATATTGGTCTGAGGCACCATTTGTCTTTCTGTGCATAGCATTTCAGCATCAATTTTTGCTTATACAAGAGTAACTGTGCTTATCTTGTTCATAGTTTTCGATGGAGGTCTGCTTGAGATTTATTATCCAAACCTTTTCTTTGGACTGGATAACTGCTTATCTTCTAGAGGTAGCTTCTCACTGGCTTAAAACTTTCAGGCTGTGTACTTGAAATGGAGTAGGGCTCCTCGAGAGTTCCCAATTTTATCGTCCAAGTCGTCAACTGTTCCTGGAAGCTTGAGCCCCTTGGAATCAACTGATAAAACTGACCTGTTATCAGGTATAGAAGATGCGGATGATGGTGAAGATGAGGATGAAGATTCCGATATTGCTGAGAGTTTTTCTGGTTTTGACAATGTTTTGCGTGATATAATACCTGTTGTGAAGGTTAAGGTATTGAAAGTGACAGCTCCTGCAAAAGTGGACCGTGAAATGCTATCTAAGATGGTTGAACAAACAATTGAGGAAGAAGATGAAGAGAAGAACAGCGAGCTAGAAAGTGCTGATAGGGATAATGAAGATTTCGGTGAAAGTGATGATGAGCAGAATGATATAGACATGGATGCTGGTGGGGTGATTCTTGATGGGCCAGGACGAAGTGAAATGGCTGTAAAGGTGGTTGTCGGTGATCTTGTACAAAACCTTTCTGATGGTCATCTAGAAAAGCATGTAATTAGAGTTCCAGCTAGGATAGAGAAAAGAGGCCGTTTGTCATTCTCTTTCACCATAGAGAGTGATGATAAACCAGAAGTTACTAGTGGCAAAGGCCAGAGTCTACGGAATAAGAAACCTAAGCTGTTAGATCGACGTAACATCGATAATGTTGTGTCTGAACTTGTAAAGGGTATTGCCAGGGGAAAATTACCTACTAAGGTTAGTTCCGGTGGGCTTTCCACCCCTAATTTCGGTAGCTATCAATTTAATGATTGGTTGTCTCTAGTTCTCCTGAAAATTGAACCTCATTTTACTGGATAAACTTCTTAAGCAGGTACTGAAAGATATTAGTGAATTGATACATCTCTCACTTAATGAGTCTCGGAATCTTCAAGTATTATCTGGATCAACAACATTTAATCGGATTATGATCCCATCCTCCCCTGATCCTCTAAATGGTGACTTTTATAAATTTTTCTGGCTCTTGTTGTTATTGATGGCATTTCTTCCTTATATCTTTAAAATCTGTTGGCATGACTTTTGAGGCATCTGGGACACTTTACTAGCATAAACATATCCACTTTTTATAACTTGTTAGGTCTTTACATCGGGACACATGGGCTTCATTCTTCAGAAGTAATTCATCTGAGGCGTAAGTTTGGTCATTGGAAAGAGGATGGTGGAACCAAAGAGCACCCAAATCTCGAGTTCTATGAGTATGTTGAAGCCGTGAAACTAACTGGGGATCCCTATGTTCCTGCTGGCCAGGTGATTATACGTGCTTGAACTCACAAAATAGATTACAATCTCAAATTTGTTGGTGAAGTATATAAATTTCTACTTATTTAATTTTCAAAGATGTTTCCAAGTAGAGTAGAAATACACTGCCTTTTCTTTGTATCTTTTCAATTTCTCTCCTTGCTAGAATTGGTCTGCTAGTAGTAATGGTTATGTTCTTTCCAAAGTTTGAGTCAGAGAATTGTAAATAAAATGATCCAATGAATCATATGTAGTAATCAGGAGTTATTTATTTTTATTGGAATAACAAAATGGTGTCAGCATACAGCTTAAATTATGCTAATATTGTTGTAGATTAGATCTGAGCACTATAGTACATTATTTTGCTAGTTCATTTGATTTGTTATCCACTTTTGGTTGGTGTCTGAATTGTTTGTCTGCAGACTTGGTAGATCTTAATTGACAAAGGATTAGTATTTTATTTTGTAATGGGAAGTGTTACAGTTTTTAGCTAGGTATTTTGTCCTCTCATACTTTACATTCTTGTACTCATTGAAAATGAACATGCGGGTGTGATGTTACATGAGTTCACCTTATATGTGATCATCAGGCACGTCTCTTTCGTAGCTTTTGGAGATGATGATGTTGGTGACCGAGATGCAAAGAAATTCATGTGACTGGGCTGTGTCATACAAGTTAATCGTAACAGGAAAAAACTCTTGAGGGCTTTTCGAGCTTGTGATGTTACATTTAGATGTATTTTATATCTTTAAGTGGGAGTCAATAATTTGACACTTTAAAGTAGATTGATGTCGGGTCCTGTTAACCCATTGGCCTTGTTGATCTTGTTGCTGGTTATTGATCTTTCCTTATAATAACAACACACAAACTCGTATGTCTATGGATGTTGGGTGGGTGACTGTTGTGGCTAGATGTATCATATACTTCGAGGGTTAAAATAAGATGGAAAAATAACTTTTGAGAACTATGAGGAGCTTGTTAGGAGTTTTTACACTTGATGAAGTGGTAAGAGAAATAAGCACATGAATTTCCACAAGATAGTGGCAAATGCACAGAGAGTCATATTCTGCATAGGTATTGAGGTAAAGTAAGAATGTCTCACTATAGAGGGAGGAAGATATGAAATGATGCATTTTGTGCTTTTTTGGATCCGTACATTACTATAGACGTAGAATTTGCTTTCAAAGATTTTTTTAGATAGCTAGAATATTGAATAGAATGTAGACTAGAGTGTCCTTTTTGGAAGGATGATCCTCAAAGATGAAACATCTGTCCGAGGCAGATTGGAGGTTCTAATGTTGAATCCATGAAGTCAAACTTGAAGGTGACAATATGTAATGATCACACATTTTTACTGTTAGCTATTGGTGTGTTTACATAACTTGGGTTCCCTCCCCTCGATAGCTAGCTTTTGGGGATGAATTCTTCAATGATATGATACAAGTGGTATAAGAGCCATCCACCATGTCTCGAAAAGTGAATAGAATGTTGACCAGACTGTCCTTTTTAGATGCATAACCCTCAAAGATGGAACTACTGAGGTAGATTGGAGGTTCATGGAGTCAAACATGGAGGTGAGAATATGTACCGATCCCACATCAATAGTGTTAGTCATTAGTGTGTTGTTTATAAACCTTGGGTTCCTCCCCTCAGTAGCTAGCTTGTGGGGGCGAGTTCTCCTAAAATGGTATGTTGCAAGCGGTATCGTAGCCATCCATCATGTCTCCAGGTGCCTCACGAAGAGGTGACACTGACATTGCAGTGTTTTTCCTGATTAGTTTGCTAGTGAAAAGCCCACCACATGGTGTAAAAGGGGTGATGCCGGTATAGCCGGGACTAGTAAAAAGTGCAAAACTTGCCTGCGTGGACACAGCGTGGTGGATGTAATGATCCGACATTGATAGGTTTGTGTGTTGCTTATATACATTTGGTTCCCTCTTCTTGATGGCTAGCTTTGGGATGAGTTCTCCCATGGCATGCGATAGGATACTATGTGGGGTATCTTGCTCATTTTGCTTTTCTTTTTCAATATCTGGAAATTGGAGAAGAATGTGCATAGTCGATTGACAAATTTTATGTCTTGTTCAGTTTTCCAAAATCGGATGGAGTACATAGAAGGATGTTTGTTTGGAGGTTAGTCTTTATGAACCCACACTTGTTAGGGAGGAACTAATCCCAGTGTAGAATAGTATTGTAGGTTAGAACTTTGAAATCACAACCCTACTTTCAGGAGACAATGTTCCATGCCATGGTGGTATATGCGAGGTGGTATCACCAACAATACAATAACAACTAATCCTTATTCCTTAGAATTTGGGGTTGGCCACGTAGGACCAAAATAGAATATCACGTTTGGTCATTAACATGAATTTTTCGACACCACTTTTTCCTTTTTAAGGCAACTTGACCAACTTAATTTGCAGCACATCCACGTTTTTAGAGGTCTACGTTTTCTTTCCTTTCCCACAATTATAATCTTGCTCTTTCTAGTTGGCGCACTCAAAGGTCTCCTTATATCATGACCAAACCACCTTAAATGACTTCCTCTCACCAAAATGTTGATAAAAATCTGCATTAAACTATAAACCAGATTTTCAATCTAGACCCTTGGATGTAACCATGTGGCACGTGCTGCCGTAGTATTAAGTAATTTGTCCTCCTTTCAGACACTGAAAAGCATCCGCGAGTTCCTACATGAAGCCTGTTTCGTCTTAATTTTCCAGTTTTTGGACACCATTCAATTGTAGACCTGCTGTAACATTGAATAGAAATTACTATTATTTTTCCAATTTGTACTCTTTTTTAGCATATTTTTCCTTTTCCCCTTTGTTTTTTCCGCCTTTTGTAAAAGGATGAGAATATTATACTTACAAGAAAATCCAACATGTTACCATTGAAATTGTTGCATCTAGGACTGTTAAGGGTCCCACAACCACCTTTTAAAGAACATGGCTCCACGATAATCCCAGGTGTAGCAATTTCAGTGATATCCTTTATATAATTACCTAGTTGGCTAGTTTTTCCTTCAAAATTGTTGATTTGACATTTGAGTTGCTCTCTTCCCATATAGGTAGCATTCCGTGCAAAAATTGGAAAAAGATATCAGCTTCCTCATAAAGGGATAATCCCTGAAGAATTTGGAGTGGTATGCATCTTTCTCTGGACATGGTTAACCTTCATCTTGTTCTCTTGTTAATACTTAATTCTCTGATCCCCTCGTTCCCCTTCCCTGAGAGCATGACAAGGGAAGAAAAGCAAACACGGTAATAGAAATAAGTCAGTTTCGTTATGCAGAACTCAGTTTAATCAATTTGTAATCCAGATTGCTCGATACAAGGGCCAAGGAAGGATTGCTGAACAAGGATATCAAAAACCTCGATGGGTTGATGGCGAGCTGGTTATTCTGGATGGAAAGGTTATTGTCTACCCTTGCGATGAGTCCATTGATATCTGTTTTCATCAAGTTGCTCATTGCTTGATATCTTACTTTTATTGTATTTGTGCAGTATATAAAAGGAGGTCCAGTTGTTGGATTTGTGTATTGGGCTCCGGAACATCAGTTCTTGGTTTTCTTCAATCGCCTGAGGCTGCAACAGTAAATCTGCCTTGTACATAAAGTTTCTTCTTCTGTATTCTTTTGATGCAGATTCTGCTGTTAGTCATTATTTATGCACTATGCTTTAGTAGCTTTCAAGTTCTTGCAGATATTACTTGGAATTAAAGTGTGCATGTTCATGTATTTTATAGATTTCATGCTATCCCCTTCCTCACTCTTCTCCCTCCTATCCTCCTCCCGTCCTTTCTTCTCAATATCAGGCCCGTAGCAAGAGAGATAGAAACCTTATTTTAAGATTGTGAAACAAGTTTTGTTTATCCAGCGATGTAAATTTTGACTAGCAAAACAGTGCCTTAGTTCACCGTTGGGTGAAACCTTGAGCATCGTTTCAAATGGGCTGAGTTTATGAAATGTGCTATTGGCTCAATGTAACCTGAAGGCTGGCAATAACATTCGCGTAAATATCTCGACATTCTGGAAAAACACCCTTTCCACCAAGCCTTCTTTATGAAAAATTAGTCAAGGAAAAAGTTCAAAATAGCCTTTTTTTGTGTAATATCAATAGTTTCCTTCTGATATAGTGCATGCTGTATTTTTCTTTAATGTTCTTGAAGCTTCCTTTTCCCTGTTGTTCAAATATTAAGACTACTTTTATTATTGTTTTGGTAGGTTGTAATTTGCCTTTGCCGAATTCCATACTAGAATCACTAACTGAAGCTTTGCAAGCCAATTGATGAGTGCTAGCTCAATGGATGTGTATGCAGCTGAGCATTGTTATGCCTGAAGTGCAAGTGAAACCAAGCAGAGAAAGTAAGAGACTAGTTACTTTTTGGGTATTCATTGAAGCTCTATGATGGGCAAAGTCATGATATGCTATAATGGTAAACTACTGCAGTGATTTTGAAATCTAGCACCCAAATGATATGGTTAAGATATAGTAGATGAAGTTCTTAGTTTGTTTGTATCATAATTTTGCCATCTTTTTGTTGTCAATATTTGGAATTTTAGGTCGTGCCGACTACTGTATGTAATTTTGGAGTTAGGCTATTGTTATTTTGCCACATCTCCTTTTGCTGTAAATCTCATGAATCTAATGTATTCACCCTAGTGATTTAATTTCATTCTGGAAGGTGTTTGCTGATTCATTTCTATATGGTGGATTGGTGATTTGTCATTTTCTTTATGTAATAAGTTTTTCTTTTTGGGTTTCTCTCAACATCTTCACGTCATCAAGGCCAACTTTTGCCTGTACAAAGTATTGTGCTTGGGTGATTTGGATTCTGGTGTTTGCATTGACAAGGCAGGATTCAAAAAACATTTGATCGTATCTGCTTGGATGGCTCATTACTAGCATGGCTTTGTGCAATGGATTTAGTTGATTTTGTGTGAGCAGAATTTTTTGGGGCTTGCATTTATCAGCACTCGGGCATATCAGTTAGATATGCTAAGTTGGAAACAAATTATCGATCTGAATCATTCCAAGTTACCCCTCTCAACCCTTAGCTTCTGAATCAAGTTTTTGCATACTTAAATGACAAACAGCACATACTTATTCTCACATTGGTACAAGCTTCTACAAAACCAGTGAAGCTACGGTTATTCTAGTTCCACTAAATGATCACTGTTCGCTTTATATGTTGTAACAAACGAGAGATAATTCATGGTTTGCCGAAGGTCACTTCTCTTGCTATCTTTGCCCCCCTCCCTTTAGCCATGTATAAACCTACATGATGCATCAGCTCCTGCAACCAGAAATAGAACAAAATAAAAATTCATCATTCTTTGGCTTCGGGTTACGTTTGTGGAAAATGAAAGGTGTAGATATTAGTTTGACAATAATGAAAAGATATTGAAAATTATGTAAATAAATTGTACAAACGCTCATGTCTCTTTTTCTCAAAAATAGATTCTCAAAAATAGAATCAACGTAGAAGGTGTTGCTACATAAAAGTCAGTTACACTTTTGGTACACACTGATTGTCAGTCCGTGAATTCTTTTCTTAAAGCACAACGACCGTGTCTGAGTTGTTTTGTTTCAAGCTATTAACAGTGGAATGCATGACTTGGTTAGGTCTTCACTCTTTCTCAGTGTAGACCATGTAGTCTCATGAATGACTTGAACGAGTAAGAGAAAGATGACTCTGCAACTCTTAATCGAGAAGAACAATGGGAAACATACTACAAACAGTTTAATTGCAACTCGATTCCCCTGAATGAGTGTGTTTTAGTTTTACCTGTGGGTGGGCTATGGCATCTTTGAAGGTAGTGGCAATAGGCACGAGGAAATCGAAGGTGGCACAACCACGAGAATACACCACCACATCCCCTAGAGGCTCAAGAAAACCTCGGTTCCTTGCGGATAACGTTGAACACACGAAATCCAGCACGCAGATGTCGGTGCATACTCCCACCACTAACAGCTGCCAAAAAGGCGCAACGACAACACCACCATTAATACTCATTACTCTGATTAACTGATGAGGTCCTCCAAATCTATGTGTACTCGCATCAACTACTTACAGTTCTTATGTCATTGTTCTTGACCCAATCAACAAAAACATTGGAACCATCTGCCTCCATCGAACCTATGTATCCATCATAGCAATCTTTACGCCTGATCATCACGTTAGGTTCCTTCTCCAGCCATTGCAGAGCTGCAAGTTTATGCACGACGACCATCACAAAGGAGGAGAGAGAGAGAGGGAGAGGGAGAGGGAGAGGTATTATACCTGGAACCAATTTGGACTCATCTGTACCAGAAATACAGTGAGTAGGGTAAGGGTGTTCTGGTTTTTGAGGAGAGTGGGAGTCTATAAATGCAAGAACTGGCCATTCCTTGTCACAGAAAACTCTTGCTAGCCTTGCTGATTCCTCTATCATCCCAGATATCTGTCTGTTAGGCTCTGTTGGAGCCTGCCCCGGAAACCACAATTCAGTTTATGGAAAATTAGTCTATTCTTTCCACACAAACCGCCATCACTTCTCCTTCTCGAGCTCGAACAGTGTTATGGTCGAAATCGAGTAGTGATCGAGCACAACTCAACTATAATATATATGTATATATATATAGAGTGTGTGTGTGAATATAGAGGTTGGATTATTGGTTAAAGTTTAATTAATAACTCCAAAATTCTTCGGATTGAAAGTAGTCTCCCTCGGGAAGGAAACATTTTTGTTTTGAAATTAATGTATTGGGTTTTTATTCGAGCTGCTAGTGAGTTGACGAGTTGAGTAGACTCCTACTAATTAACACATGCCTACTCGACTAATTTTGTTTATGATCGAAGCTCAATCCAAGTAATTATCGAGATCAAGCTACCAGATCTGTTCTGCCAAAAACATTAAAAAGGGAATGTGATTGGTGTAGAGAGAGAGAGAGAGAGAGAGAGAGACCAGATTTCCAGCTCCAACAGTGCAGAAGCCATTGATGATGTCGACTAGTACTAATCCAGTTTTCACATGATGTGGAAAAGCTACTTTTTCCTCCTCAACTGGAATCTCCTTCTTCACAATATCAACCGTTTGCTGCACCATTTTTTGGGCTTCCCTGACAAGATAAGATTAAATTGATGGAGCAATATTTCCTCACCGGGTAATTCTATATATATATATATATATATATATACGGGCTACTATTACTTTGTTTTGGTTCCACTTTACAACTTGTAATTATTTGAGGGAGGGTTCGTTGCGATTGGTTTCAATTTGCCTCTATTTTTTTATTTGTTTTAAATTGTATTTCATTGTTCAAGATGGAGCAATATTTCCTCAGTGGGTAATTCTCTCTCTGTGTCTCTCTCTATATATAGACGGGCTACTATTACTTTATCTTGGTTTCACTTTATAATCCTTATTTCTTTATTTGTTTTAAATTATCTTCCATCCTTTATAGTTTCAATTCAATTTGCACCATGTTTTTTGTTTTTGTCATTTACTCCTTTAGATTGATTCCAATTTACTCTTATCTTTTTTGCAATGTTTAATTATTTCTATAATTATTATATTTCATTATAAAAATATAATAAATAATTAAAATAACAACTATAAATTATTGGAAATATTTTTGGTAAAAATAATGTTATTTATATTTTATATAACTTTTTTCAATGCATCTTTTATCATAATATTTAATAAATTTATTTCAATAATTTCTAATTTATAAAAATTAAAAAAGATGTATTAAACAGATTATATCTCCCTTGTCTAAACCACTTGTACGCTAAAACAAATTGGGAAATTTTAGGTTATCAGTTAAATACGTTATTATTAATTAAAATTAAATCTATTAATGATATGAGAAAAAATTAAAATAAGACAAAAAGACTTGGATAAATTAGACTAATTTAAAAATAAAGGGAATATATTTTAATAAATTAAAATTAAGGGAGTAAATTGAAATGCAATTGGAAATGATGAAATAAATGAAAGGATAGTGGACAAATTGAAATAAGAACCAAAGGATAGAGGATAAAATGGATTTTATCCATTATTTTATTCAAAAATTGAATAATACTTGCACTACAAGAAAAACGCATTTTAGCGACGGCCAATTTCCGTCGTTAAAACGCACAATTCCGTCGTTATTTTCATTTAACGACGGATTACCGACGGATTAAATTCCGTTGTTAAAAACCTCGTCGGTAAATATTTAACGACGGAAAAACCAAT
>MKEJ01062203.1:0-31875 GCA_001753735.1 Embelia ribes
GGGTCTCGGGCGTTTGGGATCCGGAGGCGTGACACCTTTGGAAGGGGCTTCCTTTTTTGAGTTGGGGCCTTTTCATTCAAATGAATTGCTTTGCTATAAGTCATATGGAGAGGCTCAAATTGTAGCTTCCACTTTGCAAATTTTACGACTCGAGTATATCGCACTTGCCGTCGGTATCCGTTAAACTACGTGTACTTTTCTGAACCTCACTTTCAACAATCTCCGATTTGAAATGCTCATCTCAAATTGTTTGAATCAAGTCAACTTTCTCAAATTCATTCTTGCTATCATTAAGTATCTTGCAAATATCAAAGACATTCATCTCCATCTTCATGTTACCAAATGATGGCTTTAAGATTTCATACCTACAATTGATTACGACATTTGATGTAATAAGGAATGGAAGTTCAAGAATGACCAAAATTTGCTTGGTCGAGTCGGAGACTACATGTGTATCGAGGACAACAAAGTCCATATGATAATAGAACCTCTCGACTTGAACCAAGATGTCTTCGATGATTCCCCTCGGTGTTATCACCAATCAGTCGGCCATTTGAAGTACGACATGTGTAGGCTTAAGATCACCTAGTCCCAATTGTTGATAAACGGTATATAGGAGTAGGTTCATGCATGCGCTTAAATCAAGCAATGCATGACTGACTGTACAATCACTTATCACTATTGATATCGTAAGACAACTGGGGTCCTTATATTTAATAGGAGTATAGGGAATGATGATGGCACTAACTTGTTCGATGAGAAATGATGTCTCCTTGACATTCAATTTTTGCTTCACCGTACAAAAATCTTTGAGAAATTACGATGGTATTTGTTAAATAGCGATAAGTAGCAGAATATTAATCTTCACTTGTTGAGGAGTTTTAAAGAATTCTTTTTGGATAACTGCCATCAACAAAGACAACCATTGAGGAAATGGTGGTTTTAGAATGTACACAACTTCTTCGGGAGCCTTCTCATCCCGAACACCAACAATTTTCTCAATTTCTACCTCTTGAATTATCCCCTAAGATATTTTATCGTTAGAAAATTTGTTTTGGGGCCTAACAGAGGTGTTAAATGATTAAATTAACGGAGGATTGAATTGAATTTGGATTGAGGAGTTTTGATCGATCGGAGGTATGGTCCAATCAATTGGATTAGTTGCATTTTTTTCCAGTTGGTTTCTATCAATTGAAGTATGAGCATACTCTGATCGATCGGTACTATTGAGTGAATGTTCCTTTGAATTTTCCATCTCCGATCGATCAAGGGTATGGTCCAATTGATCGGTACTTGAAATTTATCCATTTTATATTTTTCATCTTTTTGGGATTGTTCGGCCACTTTGCAAAATTGTCACCACAGTAACCTCATCAGGTTTAATTGTTTCCGAAGAACTGCTTTTGGCAAATTGCACCTATTTTATCGAGTACGGCTTGGGTTGTGCTGGTAAGCATTTGCCATCCGGTCAAGCTTCAGGAAATTTGATAGTTTTCTCAAAGTTATCGATAGGAGGATCGGACAAGGGTGCCGATGGCTCATTTTGTCTATAAAGAGGGGTTATGTATGCACCTAGTTCAAGAGGCTTATACCTAGATTTGTATTGAAAGTTTTGAGGCATTGGAACCTAATTTTTCAATAAAAAGTTTGGGTGATTATGCCACCCTGGATTGTATATTTGGGAATACAGATTTCCTTTGGCTTGGTTGTGCGGAGGAGGTTGTTGTTGGATGTATTGGGCCATTTGACTCGATCATAGAATGTGTCCTTCATTACAGTAAGTTGGTAACAATCCTCCATTTTTGACCATCACCTTGACAAAAGTCACAAGTGATGGTCACATTTACCTTCTCTATCTCCAACACCTCCATTTTGTTCTTCAAGGTAACATATTTTGCCTCCTACTCATTGATCTTGTTTAGGTGATAGACACCTCCTCTTGTTGGAACTTTTTTTTTACAGATGATGTATTGGCAACTCCAACTAGTGAATTTTCCCTAGTGGGGAATTAGTCTGCGAGCTCATCAAAGAATTGCTAAATGTTTGCAGTACTCTTTTTCAATATATTTCCTTCACACATGGAGGAAATCATTTTTTTGAGTTGAGTACTCAAAGACGTAAGAAAAATTTTGACTAATCAACACTTGTTGTAACTATGACAGGGACATGTAAGAAGTAAGTCCTTGAAATACTCCCAAGCTTGGAAGAATATCTCGGATAGTAGAGTAGTGAATTGAGAGATGCATTCTTGATACTTAAGTGTTTGATGATACGGAAAGTACTTGTTCAGGAACACTTTTTTCATCTTGTCCCAAGTACCGATATAGTAGGGAGGAAGCGAATTAAACCAAGCTTTCGCCTTGTTTTTTTGATGCAAAAGGGAAGAACCACACACATACAATATCAGGCTCTATGGAAGGATTATTAAAGGTTGAGAAAATCACAATGAAATAGTTGATAAAATTATAGGCGCTTTCGGCTTCCAAACCATTGAACTCCGAAACAGAGTGGATCATCCCTGCCTTAAATTTGAATCCACCTTTTTAAATGTCAGGGAAGATAATACACGATGGTGTGCACCTTTTCAAAAGTTGAAGTACATCTTCTACCGGTAAATATACGAGATTTATAGGAGGGCATGCAGGATGATGAACGAGAGACAACAACGGTTGATTCATAGCCATGTAAGTTTGAACCGCTTGCCATGGAGCGAGGGATGATCCAAATGGATACCCTAACAGATTTTTGTGTTCGGTCATGGGAGGTGGTACTCTGTGAGGATTAGAAGTAAGAAGAGGATTTTGTAGGAAATTTCCGCCACTGGGATAATAGAAACCCAATGGAGGATTATACTAATTGTCACCATAATAACTCATTAAGACTGGAATTGACGAGCTTGCTTCAGTCTCTTGTTCTTAGAGTCGCTTCTGTAAATAAGTAGGAGGTAAAATTTAGGACTTCCATTAATTAAATGCTATGGGAATTAAAATTCGCCCAAAAGAATGGTAATTCAAACGTTCTTAGCACTCTTTTACAATGGTAGTCTTCGGTAATGATACCAAAAACTTGATTGAACCTAAAATGTGCTGATTTTTACGTAGCAATGTACTGAGGTATAATCGTAGTTTTCTCGTTAAGAATACCGAGTATCGATCTCTCAAGGACTCCTATGCTTAGTAGAAATCCTAAGAATACTCGAATCGCACATTTCTAATGCGAGAATTCATATTTTTATTACTAAATTCACTACGTTAATTTTACTCTTAAATGATCCTTGGATTTTCTCGATATGGGAGTTTTTTTTTTTTTTTGCTACAACTAGGTTATGAATAAGTAAATAACGACATTAACAAGAATGATAAAAGTGTTCCCCATGATGGGTATTCCAATGGACTAATTTTCGTCCTTAATTCCCTAGAATGACGAATTCCGGTAAAATTTTGCTAGAAAATCATAGATGTATATTGTTTGGTTTATTTCTAACTAGTGAGCCATTGGGAGGTTGTCAAGCTCCATAACTATACCTAGATGATGTCTAAGTTACTTCTAACAAGTTTAAAAACTCTATATTTTTTAGACAAATTCAAATTTTCAGTTTAAGATTTATGAAAATCGTTTTCATCAATTAAGATGTTTGTGATTTCAATTAATCTATTTTCATCTCCTAAGATAAGATTGAAACTAGCTTATCATATTGAAATTAAACATAGACACATAAAAAAAAAACAATGCATAACAAAGTAAATATTACTCAAATTAAGAAATAATTATACTAAGCAAAATGTAAACAACTTAATTAAAAGAAGAGTAACAACCCTTGAAATATGAAATGGATTACAACTTTGTGTTAGAAATTAAACCACCAAAATAAGCTAGAATTATCCCCAAATGCCTCTTCAGATCTCCCAAGCACAAAATAAGAAGAAGAAGAAAAAGAAGAAAAAGAAGAAGAAAAGTATAGTAAAAGTGAGAGGTTAACCTCCAAATTATCTATATATCCATGTATATATTCTTGAATGTGTATCTTTCCAAAAGTAGGTTGAATGTTGGTTAATATTGCCCAAAAATTCGGAGCTAAGGTGGTAAGGTATGAGCTTGTTTGTGAGAGTTGTTGAGAGTTACTTGTAGCAATAATCTGCCTACTCTAATCAATCAGAAGCCCTTGATTTTTATTTTCACTTTAGTTGCTTTATAATTTACCGGGTTATTGTTTTTCTGGATTTTAATTCTCGAACTTCAGTATGTGAGAGTCTTCTATGAAGGAAAATGTCCAACAAATTTCTGCACAACTAATTTGGCTTTTTTTGACACAGTTTTCCTGAAATACACGTAAAAACAATAACACTAAAACAAAACACATTACATGCATTAAATGTCAATAATTACTGCTATTATTCCGGTTCAACACTCTAAGCTTTATAAAATTTTATACTTCAATCATTACTCTTAGATGTGTTTTTGCTATTGCATCCGCTAGAAATTGGCACCTTCAATAGCTTGATGTTAACAATGTATTTTTATATGATGACCTTAATTAGGATGTATACATGGCTCTACCCTCGAGATATACAAAACAAGGGGAGACGCAAGTCTATGAACTTACTTAATCTTATTATGGTCTCAAACATAATTGGTAAGAAAAGTTAACCCATGTTCTTATTTCTGCAGGGTTTCAACATTCGCCATGCGATTATTCTCTTTTTACCCACAGGCGATCTATATTTACTGTTGTTCTTATCTATAGATGATTTACTAATCACTAGAAATTATTTGGATGCTATTTCTTCTTTGAAAATTTTTTTGGCCACATCTTTTCACCTTAAGGATCTTGGTTAGTTTAAGTATTTCTTGGGCCTTAAGGTGGCACGATCAAACGATGGAATATTTCTTAACTAGCAAAAATATGTTTGATATTCTCTCCGATGCTGGTCAGACCGGTTGTAGCCCTGCTTCTTCTCCCCATGTAGCAACATTTGAAGATTTTCAATAAGTCTGGTGATCTATTGCCCTATCCTGCGCCATATCGTCATTTAGTTGGCCGCTTAATAAACCTTACTATATTTTGGCCTGACATTTGTTTTGTAGTTATTTGCCTTAGCCAGTTCATATATACTCCTTGCCAGTCTATATGGAAGCTGTGACTTGGGTATTGCGCTACTTGAAGGGCACACCTACCCATGGCATTTTGCTCCCCTCTCGCAATACTTTGGAGATCTCAGCCTATGCTGACTCTGATTGGGTCAGTTGCCCAATGACTCGACGGTCTACTTTTGGCTTTCTCATTCGCCTTGGCAATTGTCATAGTTCTTGGCGTACAAAGAAACATGATGTAGTTTCTTGCTTTTCTTCCAAGGCTGAATATAACACCATGGCTTCCACCATTTTTTTAGCTTACTTGGCTATGTCGTATACTGGGATCTTACCATTAAACTTTTGCGACCATCTACTCTATTCTATCATAATACTTCAGCGTTACAGATTGCTCCCAACCCAGTTTTTCACGAGCGTTCAAAGCAAATTGAGATTGATTGCCATGTTGTCCGAGAAAAGTATCGTGTAGGCGTCCTTACTTTACATCACATTTCTACTCATATAGGCGCCCTTACTTTACATCACATTTCTACTCATACACAGTTGTCTGACATTTTTACTAAGGTACTTGGTGTTGATCGATTTCGACAGTACGTTATCAAGATTGGCATTTCATCCTTATGCGCCTAATCTTGAGGGGGAGTATTAAGATATGTTTATTGTTCTAGATAATGTTTGATTTGTATTGGATATGATTGATATTAATTAGGAGATTTATTTCTTATTGGAGAAGGTTGTACCTATATATTGAATTGTTCTCTTTTCATAATACACAACACCAAAAATATTCTATCTTTATATTTTTTTTAACAAATCTAATTATCAAAATTGTTTCATGTTTAACTTTTTTAAAAATTGATATTGGTGGTGCTTAAAATCCTAACTTGAATATTTCTATAGGTTACAACTCGAGGGTCACGAGTTCTTATATTGAAAACAATATATATGGAAATAAGGGTAAGACTGCTTATATCATGTCCTCTCCGGACCTTGTAGTGCGAAAGTTTTATGCACTGATTTGTCAATATGTTAGTTTTGTCAATATTGCACAGATGAAGGAGCCGGCGTGACCCCTCCTCGAGAATAAAGTATAAGGTATGCTGATTAAATATGCGAAGTCCATATATTTTGGTTCCAAATGTCAAAAGGTTAGCTTGAAATGTTAGTTCAATTGTTTCTTAAAATGAAGCCTTGCACATATATATGTGTATATAAGAATATTTTGTGGACTATCTGATAATAGTTGTTATATAAAAGGGTCTTTTGCCTCGGTTCATTGTATGCCTGCAAGAAAAAGAAGAGACGGAGAGAGATGATTTTTGCTTGTGGGGATGTTGGCTTGAGCGCATTTATCATGATCGTATATATTTGTGTCTTCGTTCCGTTTTTGAAATT
Source organism: Embelia ribes (assembly GCA_001753735.1). NCBI lineage: Eukaryota > Viridiplantae > Streptophyta > Magnoliopsida > Ericales > Primulaceae > Embelia > Embelia ribes. The sequence goes on from MKEJ01062203.1 coordinate 6,487, forward strand.
AAAGGAAGCATTTCTGAAGATGTTCAGAATCAGAATCGACCCGTTTTCTTCCTTGGATGAAACCACGGTCCAAAGTTTAGGTGAAGGAAAGGTTTGGCCCATCGATCTTCCAACGGCTAAATTTGGAGATTCGAACTGTTTCTACAAACACAATGGCAGCTGTGATATAGAAGTGTGCTCGATTTGTTTGGTGGAGTTTGAGAAGGAACACGAGGTTAGCCGACTTTCCACGTGCCGCCATGTGTATCACTCCGAGTGCATACATAGTTGGGTACATCGGAGCCACTTCACCTGCCCGCTCTGCAGGTCTCATTTCTTCTCGTAGGAGAAGAGAATCATCGCCCCAATGCTAGTCACTCGTCATTGGAATTTTATTCACTGTTTCCTATGAACAATCTTTTATTTTAATTTTACATAGATAGTTGTTCAATCGGCTGGGAAGAATTTTCAAATTTTCAAGGCTCCAACGAACCATTAATTCGTATTTTTTTTGGGAATAGTAAATTTGAAATGGTTTTAGAAAGTGCCATTCATGTATTTGGTTTCTCATACATCTACTACTTTATTATCTTCAATTTCTATCCTAAGTTTTTGTTAAAGATAGGCTGTTACTTTTGGCATGCGTAAATCGACATTGTCGTCATTAGTTCCAATAAAAAGGAAAAATATGCCTAACGAAAAACCGAGGGGCCCGAAAGAAATTCCAGAGCCAACGGCTTCTATGTTCACGTATTGGTCCACGTATTTGAAATTAGTTCATGGGGTATCGAAAGCAATTTAGGGGATCGTTAAGTTTTCGGAGCTCGGGTGAATATATAGGTACAGGTAGGGGTGTTCATAGGTTGGTTTTTCAGAAGTTTTGGAGTGAAAAACAAAGACCCAACATATGAAGGTCGACTTGGGTCGGTTCAATTATGTAATTATAAAGATAGTTGTTCATCTAACAAAATTTCTTTTAGTTATATTATAAATAGTATTATTATTATAAGAAAAACGGAAAAAACAGCTTTTTCTTTGAGTTTTCTAGTAATAAATTAATAAAATTATTGAATGCCAGTTTTCAGTACAAACAGGGAATTACAAAATTTCCATTTGGTAACGTTTTTTTCAAGTACAACAGAGTTTCCATATAATTCCGGAAATAAGGTACTAGTTTTTGGAAGAGAGGTGCCCAAGAAAGGGATTTACTCTCAATAAAATATTTTTTTTTTCTTGTAATTTACAAGAACTTTTTTTTATAGATTCATTGTATTTTGACGATAAAGTCACTACAAATTGATGATAATTTAATATAATTAATTTTAATAAAAATAAATTAAAAACATTGATAATAAGTTGTCATTAAACTATAATAATTTATTCTAAAAATATGGTACAAAAAATAAAATTCTCGTAAGGAGAGGACTTCCGAAAGATCATTCTATGATTTAGTTGGTATTACTCAAATCATTTCCATATTAATTTTCTTGTACTCTGGGATTGCCAGATGCGCAATAAAGACTCAAGATCAATTGTTTAAGAAACAAAAAGTACAAAAAAAAATGAGAAAAAAATTGTGAGTAAGTCAATGAGAATTATCATGTTATGACATCTTACAAGAATATTAGATTGGGCATATATGGGGTTCCTAATTATATATCTATTGTTTGCTATAGAGAAAATGTTTATAAATGTTGGGCAAATTTGCACTTACAAAATGTCAATGCACTTGCAACAAGCTCAAACTGTATGCTATGGTTTGCAAGTTCATCAATGATTAGCTTGACCTATATTAAATTATTACCATATTAAAAATATTGAATTTTTTACATAATATATATGTATATTTCTAGAGCTTAAGTAAACCCGCGTGTCAAGTTTTTCCTTTTGCATTCCGTGGATATCTTGTGAAATAGAATAATTTAAAAATTAATGCAAAAAATAAAGAACACAAAAAAGTTTGATAACCCAATTCGTCAATGCTAACTACGTCCGGCAAGCCGGTCAGGAAGTACTTTATTTGCAAGATAGGATTAGATATTGAATAAAGATATATATTCATATTAGGGGCGCAATACTATATATATATATATATATATATATATAAATAGATTAACAAAATCTCATCCCAAAAAAAATTGCCTCGATCTAACAATATGGTTTAGTGTACAATATATTTAGACTCCATAATGCCAGCAAGAACTAACGAACATGCTTTTATAACCAATTCCAAACTATTACTCATTTTAATATCAATGTTACTAGTTTGTAAATGTATACAGTTTTATAATTCTTTACGTTTTTCTATACGCAAAAGGAGAGAATCCGAGGCGTGACTGACATAATAAACCCAGTGTGTTTTACTATATGATTCACGTCCGATATCAACTGTTCAACTAGAGACATAGCTATTTCTTCTTGAAAGACCAGCACGTCACTACAACGCATCGGAGTGTAAAGAGACACAAAGACGACCAACACATATTATTCTTTGTCATAAGGGCCAATTGTTGATAGTAGAGTCGAACCCTTAATCTACCACTCTATTTGGAGTTTCATTATATTTCCTTTGCTTCTAGGCTAACACCCATAGTGGTTCATAATTCTTTTTATAATCTTAAACTGTATTCAACTTATTATAATATGTATTCATAACCCTTTTTAAAAGTATTTTCATACAACTCATGTCAAGCTATTTTCTGTTATAATTTATAGTTTCAGATATTTCAAACTGTGCTGACAAGCCCTTTTATGGTTAACTAAAAATGTCTTCAGGCTGTTCGAATAAAAACTTTTAGGGGTGAAAATATATTTTTTATAAAATGTGGGTGGGTCTTGTCACTACCCCAAATATTGGGGGTACAAGAGTAATTTCTCCTAAAATTATCGTACAGTTGAATTTAAGATGAGGACCTGGGATTGTAGGGTCGGCGCCGTCCTTATAATTTATATATCAAATAATTATTATATGTAAAATTTATATGTAAAGTTGGCTCCACATATCAAAGGCCAATTAGTAATTTATACTTAAATGTAAGCCAAAATTATTCAAATATTTGGTTGACTACATATGGCACTTGTTATTTAAAGGTGATTTGTAAAGTTTCAATTGTAACACAAGACGAATAAACTTAGCCTCATAAGTTACCAGATAAGCCAATACAAAGGAGAGTGAGAGAAGGGATTATATATATAATGATTAGTCTTGCATATGGTGATGTTGGTTTGAGCCCAATGATCATTATTTTTTACACTTGTGTTTGGATCCCATTTGCTAGAATTAAGAAGATGTCGCTTAAATTGATAAGATTCATCATCTTTCGTTCGCATGATGAATTCACTAGCAGTCGATTGGGTGAACGCGCATGGTGGCAAAAAGACTTGCCAACATCTAGTTTTGGAGATCTGAAGTATCGCATGTTGATGTGTCAACCATCAAAAGATGATAATCTCACGCTTTCTCACTATTGTAACTGCATCAATAGTAAGGAAGAGATGTGTTCGATTTGCTTGGTGGAATTCGAGAGAGAGGACCTGGTGAGCCAATTGTCGAGGTGCGGCCACGTGTTTCATTTTGATTGTATACAGAGTTGGCTACAACAGAACCAAGTCACATGTCCACTCTGCAGGTCTACATTTATCTTGTAAGAGAAGAGAATTATCGATCGAAACATGCATCATCCTAATGCCAATTCGATCTCTCCAGCTTTTTCGGGCACATAATTAATTACAATCCATTCAAGAATTCTAGATTTTCAAGAGCTTCAACAAAGAGTTAAAATGCCTAGTATTTGTTGTCAAAAGAGAAGGCCAATTTTTTGAACTTTCATAGAAACGCCAATTCGTCGTATTTTTTTCATATGATATATTTGTCCCTTTTCTATTTATCTTTTAAGAGCTGCAGTTGCATTGGATGTTTGTGCTAGTATTACATGATTTTTTATTTTTTGAGAATGAAACTTACCGGTCTTTAAAACATCGTCCTATTAAAGTATTTTGGAAAGTTATGCTTTTACCCTGTTACTTTCTATAATGTTTTAATTTAAAATTAGCACTACGAATGCTCAAACTTTGTGTTCGTAACATGTTAAGAACCACACAGTTTATAGTCGAAAGTCACAGTTGAGCTCAAATAGTAGATCAGAATATCTGGAAAATTTGAAAACGAGTATGCAACGTATATATCAAGGTACTGACTACTGAAGATGATCGGTACCATGGTGGATGCTTACCGGAGACGTGAGATATAAGCCCATGCTTTGGTCCGTCTCTTTTTTGGACCTTGTTTTCGACTTCCTCATTTTCAACTAGTCGATTCTGGATTGTTCCCCAAATCAAATAAATGCGTAGACTTGAATCCACTAATTTTCGAAACTAGAATTTGGATCCCTTGAAGTTTTAGATGATCGCCACCCTGCACGAAACAAATTAAACAAGAGACGTGGCTGCACCAATGTGTTATTGTTTCTACTTGACGTTGATTTTCTAACGCGATTATTTCAAGAAATCGTATTATAAATACATCATCTCGTCATTTCTGGGAATGGGTTTCCTTCTCAACATCTCTAACACTAGGGGTATTAATTAGACTCGAGACAAGATAATACGAACCGGTACAAAAGGCAAAATATAAACACACACAAAGGGCGAAAAGTAAATACAATGTTATTTACGTCCTTAGACTTTGGTGACGTACTCTAAAATTAATCGCCACCCGATCTTGTCATCCTTTAAAAAAGCTCCATCAAATTCATCGAATCCGCAAGAACTCCATCGTCCTCCCACTGCAAATCCTTTTCCTTTCTATCTTTCCCAATTAATTGAAGGGGCACATCTAATGGTGGTGGGCTCTGCATACAAGAAAGATGAACATGACATACATGTACACCTTATTTCATGAATCTGACAATAAAAACCGAATTCAAATTATGTTTTGGTTCGATATGGGGTAGAACCAGAGAGTAAAGTTGCGTACATGAGACCATCACAAACCCAGCATTACAGGGGCTTTATGCACTGGGTCGTCCACACATATACTCACACATATATATATACATTGTGAGTGTAAATTCTTTGCATGTGCAAACGGGTCTCGATGGGTGACAACTCACCAATGATGACATTAGGCATATAAATTCAATTAAGATTTTTCATCAAGATGTGCTCGCATATAAAAATTCTTAGAACCGACAGAGCAAAAGAGAAGAGGCATTTACCAAACAGCGGATTAGCGGCCAATCGATTCCACGGAAAAAAGGATGTTGTTTGATTTCATTGGCACCGCTACTTGACCCTAAACGGTAGGATGGATCTCTGTTTAATAACGAATGAATCAACTGCCTGGCTGCTAGGCTAACCTGCAGTATTGCACAAAATGTAAAATTAGTAAAACAAATAAAAATTAATTGAGACTCAAAGTATTCGACTCGCCAAATACTTTCTATCATTACCACATTGGTGAAAAAATCAATTTTCTGTATCTTAAGTCTCACAGCTCTATGTAATTCTAGTCTCTGAGCAAATTTCTTCAGTTCGAAAAAAGTAGAGAAAAAATTCCACCAAAGGTTGAGTGAAGATTCCACCAAACATTCCTTCACACCAAGTTCAGGATAAAAAAATTATGTCTAGCCAATCAATAGATTATAACTTTTTGCACAATATACTCCAAATGTTCTAAAACCTGAAGCCAGATACATCTGGGAATGTACCATAAATTGTATGCAACACTTGCTAGAAAAATAAAAATAAAAAAATACATAAACCAAACAAATATCGATCTTCAGTCTGGGGAAGAATCTATAGCTCCTATTAGGAATAGAAGTATAAACAGATCGACAACTGACAAAAACATTCCATATAGCAACTAAGAGATGAGAGAGCTGGCGTACAACATAATCTATAGCTCGGATAGAAGGAAAAGTTCATCAACTTTACCGGAATGCTACTTGGAAAAGTGAGATCTTTGTGCAAGATGTTGGAGAATGTTTTCTGCCTGTTTTTCCCACGGAAAGGTGTACGGCCATAAAGCATCTCGTACAGCAGGATACCTATGTACCAAAGATAATATAGTAAAAGCAGAATGCCATAAAATATTTATACAGAAAATAAGGAGACCAATTTGTACATCAATAAGTAAAAAACTCTCTCACTTTGAGGAATGGCAAGAAAATATATTATTTCGTTACATCATTCATTCCAAAACATCAACTTGATACAATGGTATTATAAGTTTTTTGAACCGTTAAATTTGGAAGCACAGCCTAAAAGACACTTTGTTCTGGTTTAGTTGTCACTAATCTCTTTTGTTCTTTCTTTTCAATTTTCATTATTTTTCTTTTGCGCAAACATATGATTTAACAAGTGACATGCAGTGTGGCCTAAGGCAGTACTTCTAACAATTAATAACTAGATGACATCGAACCAAATCCATGCAAAAGTGTAACTTCATTTTCTTGCTTTAGATATTATTATGTGCTTACCAAGAGCCCACCAATCAATAGCACTACTGTGGCCCGCACCGGTAATGATTTCCTGTATCAAAAAGTACCGGTTAGCACTTCAAAAAATACATTTGTCGAAGTGAGTAAGAATCTAGATGCCTCCATCAAGGTGTAGCAAGTTGCAATTTCAGAATATGAAACCTTATAAAACTTAGCACTCCAAAGTTTTCCAAAAGAAGTTGATCATACCGGTGCAATGTACTCTTCAGTACCAACAAATGAATTTGATTGAGTAACCGGTTCTGCGACAAAAGTTGGTGGTGGAGTACTCCTAGACCTTCTCTTCTTAGGTGGAGCATGTTTTATAACCTGTGATGCAACAAGAAAAACGACGAGTGTAAGCAGCTTGAAAAAGGGTTCCATCCATATCATGTTTCATGCCACAGACACAAAAAGCATTGCTCTAGATATTGGCGGTCAATAGTATAGGCGATATAAAACGGATATGAGCACCAAGTAAGGAGTGAACATTTTCCTCATATAGGCATGATTATCATTTATATAGAATAGTTAACTAGGATAGTCAGCCCAATGTTTTGTGCAACTAGCATACCATGCTAGAAAGAATTTTAGCAAAGCAACCGTAAGCTCTGCTATAGTTGCTAGAGTTTTCAAAGCCAAAATTTCTTGCATCTTAATAGATTAAAAATTCAAGAAAATGAGCAATGTATAGTTTAATACAAGTAAACTTTAAACCATGAAATGAGGAAGAAGGCGGTAGTCAACACCGAGTAGTTGGGACAACGGTTTGTCCAATCTGGTTGGGAGTGACTCTAAAATAAAGCATAGCTCACAGCGTGTATTGCAGAGAAATCACCATACATCTAATTATAGACAAGAAATCAATAACTTTTCCGGTAGAAGAGGAAAACATACTTGAGGTTTGCAAGATGTCAAAAATGACAGGTCAAAATCGGTTAGGATGATATGCCCATCCTCTTGAAGCAGCAAATTTTCTGGCTTCAGGTCTCGGTAAACAATACCTGCAAGATGCAGACAGATTGGCACGAATCGTCATTATAGCTCTACTGAAAGTAATTCAGCCCATAATAATATGTACTCCACTCCATGATCACGTGACTACATTTTCGATTACTCTGTTAATATTTCAACAATCTACATGAAATGGATTATTAGCTTAGGAGAAGAACAAACAACTAGCAAAACTACATTTTAAAGTCAAGCCTAACCAAATTCCTTGCTCTAGGAATTTAAAACAGTTGCAATTTAACTAAAAAAAAAAAGAAAAAGGGAAATCATTCACACTAAAAATAGAGTTTGTTTTTTAACGGAATACCTAGACAGTGAAGATATTCTAAGCCAATCACGACTTCTGCAGCATAGAACCTGTAAAGTTAGAGCAATTATCAATACTAAATACAGGTTTATTAACATTGGTACATCATTAAGCAAAATTTGCCTTGATAATTCCCAAATGTGAAGGGAGATCCACAATGAGGAGTCAAAAAAAAACTATTTGATTTCCACATGCATTGGTAATTTACAACAAAATCAAATACCGGAAGTTTAACGCTACAGGCAAGACAAATACATGAGCTATCAAACCGATTCATTTCACAAACCGAAAAATCAATCTTGGTTACGTAATTCCACCAAATTCCACATTAGCCTAACTTTTCAGCACTAATAAGAGTAAACAACTACAGAGCCATGCATATAGAAACTACGAAACATGTATAAAAGTACCTTGCTGATTCTTCTTTAAATATTTTCATTGGCTGCTTGTCAAGCAATGCAAATAGCTCTCCCCCAGGGCAAAAGTCCGTTATCAAACAAAGATGTGTCGAGGTCTGCAAGAAGGCGTATCATCACATAACAAGATCTAATCAATTTACATCAAAGTGATATCTTTCCTACGAACATAAATTAAGGATGTTGTAAAACCTAACTCTTTAATCGTATTGAAGTTAAATAATGTTGGTGCACTCATCAACATTTCAATACTTGCATTACCAACTTCATACTTTGTTTAGTGCCAGCAAAGAACAAGAGAAAATTAGTTCTAACACTTTACACTTCCAAAAGCATCTCTATATTTACACTCTACTTACGGCTTTGAGAAGGTTACATTCTGCGCATCTAATCAATTCAACGACAGTGAAAAGTTATTGATAACCTCAAGTAAATACTGACATTGACATCATTTCCATGTAAATTTCATTTTAAGTTACAAGCCAAAATAAGAATTGATCTCCATAGACATGTTATGTCAATTCTGTGATTAACATCACACATATCAACATTGACATCATGTTCTTATGCGCTATATGGAAACCGAGTTCCTGACATTTAAAAAGTAAATGATAAAAAAAGTTCCATTGACATGTTCTCCAGATTAAAGGCAAATTGTTCCACCTTCGGATAGAAAAAGACAAGACTCGACCTAATCAAAATGTGAATTGAATTCATCCTTATTTATATATAGTTGTGGAACTAAGGAACAGAATGGTTCCCCATTTCAGACTTAATTTCCACAAGTGAGATGAGATAAACACGGCTCTAATGATGACAGACTTAAGTGCGATAAATGTAGTCGATCATGAGTACATGTTTGACAGGTGTCCTTGTGTTCTTATTTTTAACTAGAACAAAATTAAAGAAGAAAGAAGTAAAACCTCGAAAGATGAGTACAGGGTTGGTAGGAAAGGATGATCCAGCAACGAAATGATTTCTCTTTCAATGCATGCTCGATGAACCTGCACTAGGCAGTTCCATAACAAATCAGTCAAAGTTAAAATGTACAAAGTCAAGTGATGTATATTTTTGCATCAAACTCCAGAGTTTCACAACAAATTTACAAAGGATAAACCTAAATTGGTTTAAATTGAGAATCAAATTCACTTATCATTATCCTTGGAGAAAAAGGACAAGCACAAACATAATTACACAAACAAACATGACAATATAATGTGCAAAAGCTCATTGTGCACGACGAACATTGGCAATGATAATGTTGTAGCACAAAAGCCAAATAAGCTCAAACTCAGGTTTCTTAGCATTGGTACAATAAAGAACACTTTTTACCGAACACCACACTGGTTATCAAATCAACTTTTAATAGCAGCTTTGAGAAGCACCAACATTCCCAAACAAAGGCTAGGTAATCATATGATAATATTACCAAAACAAACGACTTTATGAAAAAGAAAATAGCTGTAAAATCATGTGAGCTTTTCACCATCTCCCCATTTTCCTTACCCATTACAGATAAATCCCAAAAGAAAAAGAAACAAGAACTTCTAAATCAACTGGCATTTGAAATTATAAGGAAAAAAACATGAAATTTATGCAAAGATCGAGTAATCTAGAGCATGGAAGTTAAAAAATAATATGAAAAAGAAGAGATTTTACCTCATTTTGACAACGAAAATGGCGATTCGCTAGAGGAAAGGAAGGAAACCCACGGGCAGAGAGAGAGAGAGAGAGAGAGAGAGAGAGAGGAGAGATAGAGAGAGATGAAATGTACCAAGTTATAAATAGGACACGTCACCACCTACTAGGAAATGGACAAACAACGGAATAATAATACATAAACAAATAAAGTTAATTTAAAAAAACAAATTAAAGAGGAATCTTAGCAAAACATGAAAAATAAAATAATGGCTTTATGTGTGCAACAATTTGCATTGATTATAACATCATGTCTGGTATGTATTCTTATATGTTTATTGGTAGGTAATGTTTGTGCACTTGTGGGGGGATTGTTATTAAAAAAAATTTAATTTGTTACTATAATTTTAATAGCACTATCTATTTAGTAATAATTAGTAATTTTAATCGATGTCAGAGTAATATTGCTTTTTGCTTTTGATAACACGATATGTTTGGGAATTTAAACGAATTTTATTTCCAGCCATTGATTTTACAACATGATCTCATGTGTCGTTTCAAATTCAATATGGAATCCCATTCTAAACAAAGAAATAAGTATTTATTTCATTTTGTTAGTCTTGATTCTTTCATTTTTGTATATCGTGTTCGGATAAAAGCGGTTCCTTCCAGTTATATTCGTTCTAATTGCGATGTTTGGCTCTTTAATTATTTACCCGTGTCCCATTAAATTGGAAATTTAAAATAAAAAAGTATAACATAATAAAAATTATTAAAATCATATACATATACATCAATTTCCCATAATAAAAACTATTAAAACTGAATTTCCAATTGGAAGTAAAAAACCCTCTAGGATCCTCACCAGCAAAAAAAAATTTGCAGTCAAATTGATAAAAATTATTAAAATTATTTTTAATAATCAAAATATTTTTAGAAAATAAATATTTTTCTAAATTAATTTCTACTTATTTAAGATTATTCATAAATTTTTAAAATATTATCTTAATCAACATTAATTTTCATATACCTAAAATGAATCTAGATACACATTAATTTTGTGTAAAACCATTATCCTAGTATAGATCCTACAAAATATGATCTTTTATAAAATTATAAATAACTGGAAAAAAACGAGATATCATATAAAAAATATAAAAAATAATTTTATACAATAATTAAAATTAATATGATACAATAAAAAAAATGACAACCCATTCATCGTTACAACTGTAGTCTTGGTGTTGTTAATAATTATTGCTTGAGTTTGTATCTGGATTACCTTATTGCACAGCAAAAGCATAAAGAGAAGAATATTAAATTTGTGGACTAAAACAAAAGTGACAATCAGCGGAGCAGGAGCAAAAGTGAGAATTATGAGTAGATGCATTCCTCTCGAAGAAAAAATTAGGTTACTTATGCTTAGTTTGGAATTGCTTTGCTCCATTTGTTTCTATTTTCTTTTTTTTTTGGAATTGTACCATGTAGTATTTGTAAAACTTTAAAAGGTTTGCTTTTAATAACTTGCTTTTGTGTTTTTTAGGAATGTTTTTGGGTACTTTAAAAAGATATTTTTGCTTTTATATATTAATCATCAGAATAATCTTTCTTATAGTTGCTACATTCTTCATGAATAGCTACTTATATTTTTTTAAACTATGAAAGCGCTACTTTAACAAATATTATATTACTAATTAAAATACTTTTTATAATTTATTATTATTTTACCAAACACTTGATGATAATCACTTTTAAAATCAAATTTTAAAAGTAATTTTAAGAAACAAAATCTGAAAAGCATATCCAAACTAAGGTCTAATTTTAAAATTCAGTTATTAAAACTATTTTTGAAAGTTGATTATAAAAGTGGGTATAATCATAATATTTGGTAAATAAATTTAAAAGTTGATTTGATAAGCAATGTAGTATTTGGTAAAATGATATTTTTTATTGTAAAAAAATAAAAATATGTATGTATTGAAAATGTAAAAAATACCATTAATGTTATTTGGTAATTCATGAATGAAAAATATAAGCAAATTTTCAAAACATTAATAAAACTCTTCTAAAAGCACTTTTAGAAAAGTAAAAATAAAATATTGAAAATATGTATTATATAGTTTATCAAACATTTCACACTACGATTTTCATGGAAAAAAAAAGACAGCAAAAATAAATAAAAAATGGCTCTAAGCATTAGTTATGCATAGGGGGTGTGTAGATACGGGTTAAACCAAAAAAACGAATAGAACCGAATTAATTTGGTTCAATTTTTTTCAATTTCAATTCGGTTTGATTTTGAACATTATTTCAATCGATTCAATTTTATAAATTTGCAATTCAATTGATTTGACTTCTTTAATTTCGATTCGATTTGTAACCGAGCCTACCAATACCCACCGTATTATGCATATCTATTCCTTTTAACAATGTTTAAGATTTTATTTATTTGTTTTGTTTTTATTTTGATGCTTTAGAAACTATTTCAGCCCTAATATTTTACCGACGTGCGAAGCCACTATTTAAACCAAATCCAAATCGGAAAACTTTTCATTTGTTTTCATTTCATCCCTCACTTTTCTCTCTCCAAATCGGCAATGGGCAGCGGAGGAACCCTATCGGAGCTGTACCAGAGCTCGAAGCGGATCTTGTTAAGGACCCGAGACGGTCTCGAGAGGCTCGAGCGCCTCGAGTTCTCATCATCATCGTCATCGTTATCGTCCGGCGGGGTCGACTCGCCGGATCTCGCCGCGGCCGTCGACCGTGACGTGGCCCAGATCCAGTCTCTCTGCTCCGAGATGGATCGGCTCTGGCGCTCGATCGCCGCAAAATCTCAGCGCGATCTCTGGAAAAGGTCTCATTTATCATTTATTCGGTTGTTTTTCAATTGGATTTGAGTAATTTAGTTTCTCTGTCTTGCGAATTTTGGATTGTGTATTTGTCGTTAATTTTTGGTGATTGCGTGATTGGGTTTTAAGATCTTCATATTATCCATTTTCAATCCGTATGGATCCAACTATAAATTAGAGGCTGAAATTTGGATTAAAAGTAGTTCTTAAATTTTTATCCCTATACATCAAACTTTAAATTAAAGGTCAAATTTTTTAGAATGTCAACACAAGATACCCTAATCCTGAAAAAGAGAATTCGGGTTAAAATTAGACCCCTATTCAAGAAAGGATCATCGTCGCAAACCATCTATTTTTCAGGGGATTGAATAGTATTAGGTACAGTGGTGGGGGATCATCTAAGCTTGAATCTCTAAAATTTAGTTTAGGACTTCAGGGGCTCCTTTTAGGAGCACCGGTTCACATTTCATGGCAAATAAACTTAGCTTTTGGACTATGATGAGGAATTTCTTTTTATTGTATTGAAAGATAAAGATATTATGGAAAAGAGTAATTTCTTTTCACCGCAAGTGTAGTGAATTTCATCTATGAGTGGGATTTTGAATCTCTGAGATGAGTCATTAGATGAAGAATAATAAACACGCTTCTTGCCTATGAGTTATCATTCCTAGCATTTCCGGAGAAATTCTTAACAATCCAACCACGCTACTGTCTTAGTAATAATTTGTAGATAATCAACTTATATGCAATAGCCCAAATGAGCCTTCAGACATTGCTGATGTAGTTTCACATTCTTAGGAAGAATTTTATTCTGAATGGTGGGTTATAAATTCCATGACGGGGAGACTCTAATTAGGAACGAATAGTGTCTTTGCACCATTTCCATGGTGGAAATACATGTTCTTACTTGGGACATGTTACAAGATGTGCTGATGTGGGCAATGGGGAGCCTTTCTTTTTCTGATCTGTGCTGGTGCTTTTTGCACAGTGCATACATGCGATTCGTTGCGTCACGTTAGCAGTTGTGCTGATGTGGTACAGTGAGGAGCGTTTTTATTGATCCATGCTGGTGCATTGGATTGAGCAACTCGTATGCCTAATTAAGCTTTTCTATCATTTTCCATATATTATTCTGTTTTCTATAATTATCCTTTTATAATAGAACACCCTTTAGTGTAATGCTTTCCTTTTGACCTAGTCTTGATATAATCAAGATATGAATTGCTACCAAAGACATAGCAAAGTCACTTCCAATGTATCTATCTGTTACAGTGCAGGACCTTTAAAGTTTGTTTTAAATACAAATGACATATGAAAATGAAAATATGTTGCACTGGAATGATCAGTTCGGATGAGATGATTAGTTGTCTACACCAGCACCTTAGTCCATAACCAAAGATGGATGTTTGTCGCATTTGAAATGTGTGGGAAATAAGTGAAAGCTTAAACCACTCCTCAGTTCTTCTGCATCTCAAAATGAAAGCACAACTGGTGCTCCATTATCCATTCTTCTAAATGATTTTATAAACTATGCTAGGTTAAACCCAGTGGGGGTGGACTCTAGTTATAGTACATGTCTACAATAAGCTTTGGCTATCATTTCCTACTTATTAAGTATGTGGACTTTACATTGTCAAAGGATTTATATTGTTCTGTTGTTTCATGCGATCATTATGTGCTATCGAAACAGGAAAGTTGAACAAGTAGCTGAAGAGGCTGACTCATTGAAAGAAAGCCTGGACAAATACTATGTGAGGAATCAAAGACGGACCCAAGAAGCTAGAGAGAGAGCCGAGCTGCTTGGAAGAGCAGTGAGTAAACTTACTATCAGTGTTCATCTGTCGGTATTACCCATTTGGTTAAACTTCGTCATCGTCGATAATTATTTCAGAGTGGAGAATCATCTCATATATTGAGGATCTTTGATGAAGAAGCACAAGCAATTCAATCTGCTCGCAACTCATCCAGAATGTTAGAAGAATCTTATGCCACCGGAGTGGCCATACTTGCTCAATACGCGGGTCAAAAGGAGCGGTTGAAGGTACCTTTACCAGATCAATTTCTATTTATGCATAAAAACCTGCATTTCTATTTGGAAATGATTTTCAGATTCCTCATTTGGTTGGGTTTTTATTTGACAAAGATGGTAGGAGTTACTGAAAATCGAACTTTGGAGAAAAGCTTTGAAACCAAATATTTTACTTAAGTAGTGCTAAACTTAATACGTGATTGAATTTTATTAGAAACTAAGTGTGGTCTATCTGTAGAGAAGTGTAGGTTCTAATTTTTTGGGAACATAAGTACCATGACTGGAAGATATTTCTTTTTTTTTCATCCTAACAAGAATTGTTCAGTTATTAAATATAAACCGAGTTAAGTAGGATATTTGACACCAAATACTGCAAAAAACTTGATCCGCATTGTGTTTCAAGATGGAATCACGATGCTTATATTCTTGTCAGTTCTTGAATAAAATGTGGATTTTAAATCTCCTAGAAGCTTGATTTTGTTTGTAGGTTTATTTTAGTTTCTACTTTTATCTGTTGAATCCACATATATTGTGCAAAGTTGGAAGGAGCTTCTGAATAGTTTTTCCTTGGCCTTTTCTACAATATATGCACATCACATTCTGGAAACTTTAGTAGTTATAAACTTCAACATATATTGTTAATTAGAGGAAATTAATTGTTAGGAAGTTAATTTACATTGAAACCAAGAATAGTAGAAGGGGTTATCTATGTGAAACTAAGCAATACGCTTTACATGAAAGTTGATTGAATGTAACTTTCACGTATTTGCAGAGAGCACAACGGAAAGCATTGGATGTGCTTAACACTGTGGGGTTATCTAATTCAGTACTACGGCTCATTGAAAAGAGGAGTCGTGTCGATAAGTGGATCAAATATGTTGGCATGTTGTTGACCATTGTCATCTTAATTGCTTTTTGGCGGTGGACACGGTAGTTGATTGAACAGGCAGGTTCGAGATATTATAACTCGTTCGATACAGTGTTGTGTTTTGATAGTTTCAGCTGGGACCTGAAGAAATTGCCTCTACGGATTAGAGTCAAATGAAGAGTTATATTGAAGCCATAACATGTAAAATTACTATAGTTCGGTTGTTAATGTAGCTATATTCTAAGACATCAGCAGCTTTTTGCTTCATGATTAAAAAAGTTCCCTTTCCTGGAGAGTGGATCTCAAATTATATGTTAAGAATTAGTCAATTAACCCATGTATTGTGTGGTGAGTGAGAAATACTTATTTACTACCGTGACTGATGACCGTCAATGTTGGAGCTAGCCATGTGCCAGCGCGTGTGCTTGCTTTAGATCCATCCGTTTGTTTGTCTGTAGTAGCGTCGGATGCCAGCACTTCCTCCTATATTTAGAAATTTGGAGACTGTAATATTAGGGAATGGTAGTAGCATTTTCGGCTGTCAGGTCAGGTAGTAGAGTTTAACTAGCAAACATATCTTGCCCAAGTGAACCAGATGTTTCTGCAGTGATGCGTTTCTTTTATGTTTCCATTAGCGACCTGTATTGATTACTTTGGGCGTCCGTCTCAACCTTCTGTTGCATACAATCGATCCTAAGCTCAGTTGCAGTTTTATCGTTTTATGCAGGTTTGGGAGTTTTGTCATTTGATTAGTTTTCAATTTTTGCAAGATATGTAGCATGGCCATGGATCTCTTCGTACTCTATATCTGGATCCTCATGTAGTATCTAACACTGGCATTTCATGGATTTTATGGTTGGCGGCTCGTGGTGCTAAATGTATTTAGTATATAATCTTTACAGAACAGGCTAATGCAATACTGATTGCATCTATGGCGAAAGCAATCTGTTGGGCCAACACTAAAATTGACGAAAATTAAGGGAGCGAATGTGGATATGAAACACCAGTAAGCCTCAGCCTTAAATAATAGATGGTTTTTGTGAGTATTTGCTTTCAGTGTGGTAAGGAGGAGGAGCTTATGAGGGCTTACACAAGCGGCAGAACATATGGTTAGTTCGACGCAAAGTGCAAATTCCGTAAGGGACTAAACTTGTATATTGGATTACTACATAGTTAGGCTTGATCGTATCCATCGAAGAAAAATATGGTGCTTTATTGGGTTTTAATACTTCTGGTTACGTTATTTTTTGCAGGAGTTCCATATGCAGCTTTGAGGTTTGAGATTAATGTTAGCGGACACCCTTATATCTTTTACAAGTAAGCATGATCCCGCCGAGGTATCCAATTAAGACACACGACAGATCCTTTTTCCAAGTCAGAATCATAGTTATAATGAAACTAGGTTTGATATGTGACACTCCCTTCTCTCGAAATCGTTTCCAAATGGAAATTATGTGTTTCCAAAAATTTTATAGATACTCGCTTCCAAAAAATTCCGTAAAATTAGGAAACTCACATAAATATAAATAAAAAATTTTGATTTTAGTTATTTTATATGATGAAAATTTTATTTGTACTTTACTAGAAGTATTTTACTCGAAAATATGTCATCATTTTTGTAGTTACATATAATTTTATATACATATTACTAATATTCTTGTAGATTCATTTACTATATATTTAATTACTAATAATATCGACATTTTTCTTTTTTCTTATGTTTTAAGGATTCGTTTTTTGTTTACATTTTTCAAGAAAATTTTCGATTGCACGTCTCATTTCGGTATAATTATTATGGTAGAGTTCCCAATGTGGTATTCCAATTAATCCATCCATTTCTTTTAATTGTCATTTAAAAAAAAAAATTTAATTGTGACTTTAAAAAACCAAAAAAATATTAATTACAACAAAAATAATATAAACCTACCATACAATAAATAGCCACCCTAAAAAAGATAAGCTTTAGACAGTCCCCTCAACACGCATTATGTTAAACTTATGTTGGGTGTTCTATATGATTCTACTCTTTCTGAAAGTGACAAATTTACATTGGCACTAAGCATTAAATTCAATGATTTGATATTGATATGAAATTTATTGTAACCGAGCTAGTGTGTCATATCCTATATCTCTGTTATGAAAAATCCTATTTAAAAACTTTCATTTTAATTTGATATCTTGTGAAAAAGGAATTACATGTAATTTTATTTTGTGTGTGGAGAAGGAGAGCGCCAAACACAACTGGCACTATAAAGGGACACCGGGGCTCAAAACATGAATCACCTATAGATACATATTACATCACCTATAGATACAAATTACATACACATCACACACGTAGAGAAAGCCAAACTTGGCCAGAAACCGAAAGCGAAAGCTTACACTCACTGCCAAACTACTTTTTCTTTATGGCTTGAAATTTTTTTAATAAATTATGAAATTAACAAGAGAAAAAAAAATTGGGTTGCTTATAGAATAAAGGTTCTCTCGCCTTAGCAAGAATCTTTCTTTTTTTCTTTCGCTTTTCCCTTTTTCAGTCCAATAAGTTTGTTTGTTTTCACCTTCTTAGCTATAGAAGACTGGTTTTTTATAACTATGAAAAATTTTAGTCTTAAATGTTCTAGTTATTTCAGATAAAAATTAAAAAACAAAAAATAAAAACTCAAATTAAAAGTTAAGCTATTAAATCATGTTTCCATAACTATGCTGTTACCATTATGCAATATTATTATATTACGGTTTCAACTGCCACCAAACTGATACGGGCCGATACAGCGGCGATGATGAATTTCTCATATGTTTCGGCCGAAACAATTACTTACGCTGTTGCGGTATTGTATTATCATTTATGCCAATTTTAGACCGCTAAAGAAACAAAAATTAAAAAAATATGTTGCAAAGATTAAAAAAAAATTACAGTTAGAAATATCTGTCACCACAACTACCATTGTTACAGATTCCACAACTGTTGTTTAACATCTCAAGCCAGATGCACATTATTTATTCTTAAGTAAAAATAGAAAAGTTTCTTAAAACCTAATGGAGTGTTGGGTATGTATTTGTTAAACACGTGTCTCTAACTTGTCTTGGTGTCTACATTTGCTATGTTACTGACACACACTACTCTTCCTAAAGGGGCTTCTGTGCTTCATATTGATGAGATAAAATTCATTTTTGGGTATAAACTTGGAGAAGAAGTGAATTTTATAGGTTTATTCTGGATTCAAATTGGTAAGTTTTGTACTTGTTGAAATTCAGGGTTGTTTGATTGCAATTATAAGTTACTCTCTCTCTCTCTCCTTTTTTTTTTTTTTTTTTGTGCTGTTTTGAATTGGAAAAATCATAAACTCTTTGCCGAGTGCATCTATTTTTAATATTTTTTTAATCTGGGAAAACTAGTTGTATTGCTAAATTTTGCAACATAAAAGATGTATGTGCCAATGTTTAGGTTTTCTTAGCATTTATGGTAAAAAATGATTTTATGTGGATTGATATTTAGTCATTTCACGTTTAGTTTTGACAGTGCAAATTACTTCATTTGGAAGCCACATTATTGTTAGACGGTTGGTGGATTTCATGTTTTTATTCTATCAAGTCATTAATTACTTGAAATTCGGGGTTTTCCTTTTGCTTCAATTAATTTGGTGTCTAATCTAGGCCATTCAATTTCACAGGTTCATATGCACCAAACTCAAATCTCAGATACAGGTAGGTTAGCTTCTTGTAATTTCCAAAAATTTTCTTCATTGCCTTGTTCCTTTTATGCTTTTCCACTTGAATGTATTATTTCTTTTAACTTTACATGCACCAATTTAGTCAATAGATTCTTGCTATTTTTTATTTCCACAAGAAAAATAATTTGCGTACGATAATGATGTATTGAAGCTGTATAAACACCTACAAGGTTGCTGATCTTATTTGTGAAGAACATTAATACACAAGATGCAAGCATGTTGGCGTTTGTATGGTTTCTATATATGGAGTTTATGTGTGTATATCATGACTGTTTTCACAATGCGTCTTCAATGTCGATTTTGATTCCCCTCTTTCTATTCCTGTCCAGCGTTTCAATTGTCATTATGGGAAGCTGAATTTATGCCGCAAAGAACTTCAAGCTTGAAGGCACTTTCCAAAATTTAATGTACTAGATTTGTTTTCTAAATTTGTCGATATTAGTTTCATAAGTTGCCTTTTTCCGACTTTGGCAAGTTGTGATGATGGCAAAAAGGTCTAGTCAAACACTTCTGTTTCTCGCTCTCATATCGTTTTCGATCCGTTATTCAGATCAACTTCAGTCATCCCAAACTCAAACACTCTTGAGAATTCAGTTCCTTTTAGACTCCCCACCTGTTTTAGGAAACTGGAATGATAAAACTGATTTTTGCAGCACCGAACCTACTCCATCTCTCACTGTCGTGTGCTACGACGAAAGCATAACTCAGCTCCATATAATCGGAAACAGATGGGCCCCACCATTGCCCCAGAATTTCTCCATGGATTCATTTGTAACTACCGTAGTTAAGCTACCAAGCTTGAAAGTCCTCAAATTAGTTTCTCTTGGTCTATGGGGTCAGTTATCCGGTAAAATTTCACGATTATCATCCTTGGAAATACTAAATGTAAGTTCGAATTTCTTACACGGTGAAATTCCACAAGAAGTTTCATTGTTAACAAATCTTCAAGCGCTCATACTCGATGAAAATATGTTTAGCGGTCAATTTCCAGATTGGTTGACTTCACTTTCGGGTTTGACTATTTTGAGTTTGAGTAACAATTCGTTAAAGGGATCATTACCAACGTCGTTGGGAAACTTGGAAATTTTGAGAGTTCTTTCGCTTTCTCACAACAATTTTTCCGGTGAAGTACCTGATTTAGGAAGTTTGACTAGCCTTCAAGTTCTCGATTTAGAAAACAACTTGCTTGGACCTCAGTTTCCTCATACCGGGAGCAAACTAGTTACCCTAATTTTAAAAAGGAACAGGTTCAGCTATCGAATACCCGATGAGGTGAGCTCCTACAATCAGCTTCAGAAGCTAGATATTTCTGAAAACAGATTTGTGGGTCCATTTCCGACAAAGTTGTTGGCCCTTCCATCGATTACCTCTCTAAATATTTCTGGAAACAGATTCACGGGAATGCTTTTCGAAAATCTGTCTTGCGGTTCTGAAATTAAATTTTTAGATTTGTCCTCAAACCTCTTAACTGGGAAGGTACCAAACTGTCTTCTATCGAAGTCCAAAGACCATGTTGTGCTCTATAATAGTAATTGTTTGACAGTGGAGGACGAAACTCAACACCCGGTTTCGTTTTGTCAAAACGAGGCTTTAGCAGTGGGGATATTACCTCATCGTAGGAAGCCTGAGAAAGCTTCGCAAACTGTTCTAGCATTGAGCATCGTTGGAGGTATTATTTTCGGGATTTTAGTGCTTGGTCTAGCTTTTGTAATTGCCAGAAGAATTCATTTTAAGATGAGAAGCGATACGAAACCAACGAGATTAATATTGGATAATGCATCTACTGCGTATAGCTCTAAGTTTCTATCCAACACAAGTAAGTTTCAATATTCCCTCGTCCCTTTGTGCAAGTACTAGATTTGTTTATATGCCCCGAATGTGACAATAAATATTCTATTTTGTTCGAAGGGTATATATCTCAATCAATAAAGCTTGAACCTCTCTGTGTCCCGAGTTATCGAACGTTCTCATTAGAAGAAATTGAAGAGGCGACAAATAATTTTGATACATCCACTTTCTTGGGTGACAGTTCTCAAGGACAGGTGTGTTATTTTGATGAAAAACATTTTTCTAAATCTCTGTTTAAATCCATGTTGGGTTGCTTGCGAAATCTATTCCTTTAACCACAGCTTCGTGCCTTACTAGTTTTGAATAATAGCGGGTGAAATTTCTCGATCGAAAAAAAACTATGAAGCTTTATTCGATTTCATACCATTTTTATTCATCTTATACAATTGGTGTTACATGAGAATAAGAGTAATGATCTTTTAAAAAGATAATTTCTTATACCTGATTTTTTTTTTGCCACAATTTCAGATGTATAGGGGTCACCTGAGAGATGGTTCATTTGTTGTAATAAGATGCTTGAAAATGAAAAAGAACCACAACACTCAAAGCTTTATGCACCAAATAGAGTTGATCTCCAAATTGCGTCATCGCCATTTGGTCAGCGCCCTTGGGCACTGCTTCGAGTGTTACTTGGAGGATTCTAGCGTCAGCAGATTATTTCTCATCTTCGAATACGTTCCAAACGGAACTTTGAGGAGCTGGGTATCTGGTAATATTTTCAAATTACAATACTAATTTAGAAAAATATAATAAATATCGAAAAACAAGGTTTGATGATTTACAAACTTGGTTGGCAGAAGGACGAGGCAGGCGAAAACTTACGTGGGCACATCGTATATCAGCCGCTATAGGGGTGGCAAAGGGTATTCAATTTCTGCACACAGGAATAGTTCCTGGGCTATTTCGGAATAATCTGAAAATAACAGATGTTTTATTGGATCATAACCTTGTCGCAAAAATCAGCAGCTACCATCTACCCCTTTTAGCCGATAATACGGGGAAGGTATTCATGTCTTTTGGATCTCTTAATTTTTTGCGAAGTAATAGTTAAGGGCTAAACTTAGTGTCTATAAATGTCAGGGTGTGGTTCAACTTTCTTCGAGCGGATCCAAAGAGCTTACTAACGCAAGGTTAGTAGTCAAATATCGTCATGTCACAAGCTATACCATTTTCTTGAATAAAGCTACATTTCCCTCAACCTGCTTAGATTTCCAATTACCTGAGTTTTACTTATTTTGTTGCTGGTAATTTTAAAATTTTCCTTAAAACTCTATTTTGTATTTCTTCGCAGGGGAGTACACGCAGATAAGCTCGATGTTTATGACTTTGGAGTAATAGTGCTTGAACTCATAGTAGGAAGGCCAATGAATACCAGTAATGAAGTGAAAGCCTTAAGAGATTATGTAAGAGATATGCACGATTTCGAATCTATTTTCAGTATTTATTATTTAAGATTTTCAAATTTTATTGAGAAACTACATGTTTTCAATTAATTTGCAGATAAGAACAGGAGTCACAGCTGACAATGCAGCTCGAAGGAGAATAGTCGATCCATTTATTCAAAACGTGTATCGTGATGAATCAATGAAGACGATGATGGAAATATGTGCTCGATGTCTGGCGAAAAGTCCAGAAGATAGGCCTTCAGTCGAAGACCTTTTGTGGAACTTGCAATTCGCAGCACAGGTTCAAGATGCTTCTCATAGCAGTGACGGATAATTGAGCAAACAAATCAACTAATTTCTAAACCCAGCAGCAGAAATTGTAGGATATCCGGGTACTCATTGTAACATATTTTGAATAAGTTTTAGCTATACGTGTTGTCTGTTGAACACGGGATTTAACATTGAGGGATTTGATGATTCCAAGCCAAGGGTGATGAACATGTAACATCGTCTTGTTACGGATAAGTGCAGAGGAAAAGGATAATGGGGCAAACAAATGGAGCCGCCCGTTTGGTTTATGTTTGGTTCACGTTCTGTTTTCATTTTTGTTTACCAGCCGCTTAAGAAGAAAAACAGTAAAACTCTTTGATACATAATATTCTTTGAATTAGATTAAAGTATTGAATTCATAATTGTCCCTTCATTATTCTTGTGTCCTCTAGTTTTTGGTGTCTTTGGGTCTATTAACAGGTTGTAAAGTAAATTTTCAAGAAGTTTAGAATATTGGGTAAATTTAGAACGGTGGTTAGTGTTGAACTTTTTCATCTGAATGTGAATCTAATGAACCAATCCTGTGGAAGGATCATTTTTCTATCTTTGTTTCGTCTCGTATTTTCGTTTATCACTTTTGGGAACATGGTCGATTTTATGTTCTTTGATTATCATGTTCAAAATGGATTGAATGAGCACAATTCCAGTGTCTCACTTACCACTGGGTTGTTTTCTGGGAAGGAAAGATAATCTGAAAACTGTACCGAGAATTAACTCACAAAAGTTTCCCTTGGGATAATATCAAAACCATTTACTTAGCGTCTGCTTATACTCTTTTGGTTGTTAGAGAGTGTCAGGAAAAGCTTATATGCTTATAAATACCGACGACACTGTGATCAGAGAACCATTCTCACAACAATGATAAATTGTCGATGTTCTAATCACCAATAAAACTTGCAGCGCACAACAATGATTATCAAGATGATTAACAAATAAAGAGAGATTTTGGGATGATTTTTCGATATTAACTTCAAAGAAAAAATTACAAGTACTGAAATTAAGATTACAACTCAAAAATGGCAAAAAATTAAGCTTACCTCTAAGATAGAAAATGTTAACAATTGCATAATCTGGCTTAACCTAGAATCATCGTAATATTTCTATTTATACTCTTAATTAATTAGGCTTCAGTCGAGTGGCCACTTGGGCCTTTACTTGGCCCATTGTTCACATCTCCTTTGGGTTTTCTGCTTGTCCCATTCCAATTATTTAGCATAGCTTGTAAGTGATGTGATTCAATCTAATTGGTATCTGATTCCCTCTTATGGATTGCTGAGTTGTCATCCTTCAACTGTGGGATGACCTTTAGAACCAACGGTGGTAACACATCTGTATTTGTTTTGAGTTGGTATGCCAAGAGTTGACGTGGCTTAACGTCTTCCACTTGTTCTGTGATCATTAAAACTTTGTTTAAGACCAAACTGATCTCATTTGTCTTCTCTCTTTCTCTTTCTTTCATTATTCTCACATTTCCAAGCTCAATTCCCCTTACTTCCATCGATGGATAATCTTCCTGAATTTATTCATGGATGTTTTACACTTCTCTTATATCATCTTTTAGTTGTTCATTTCTGATTGACCCTATTTTCCATGTGATCTAACTTATCCTTTTGTACATTTATTGTTGAGGTACAATTCCCTTCCATAGGAAAATGCAGCGTGTCCTCAAGCTGAGGATATAGCTAGTGGAAGCGATAGAGTTTTTCCCAGGTAGCATCTCCTAGCTCTTACCCCTCTCTCTGTACAAAAATTTCTTTATTGGCTTCTCTTTATTCAAGTTAACACGCCTCTGTATAGCCTTCAATGGCAAAGGTAAGATCCTTCCCCGCTTTGTACTGGTAGATATAAGGCTCAAACATATTACTTCTCTTTTCAATAAAGGTTTTAATTGTAAGACATAGAAGACTCGGTGTATCTTGTTGTGTTGAGGTAAATATAATTTATATGCTACCTACCCAAACTTTTGCATAATTTTATTTGGTCCAAAATACTTTTTATGAGAGTTTTAATTTTTTTTTTTGAGTACCACTATTTGTTGCTTGTAGGGTTGTAATTTGTGATAAACCACATCCCTTCAATGTACTATCTCTTTTGTGTTTTGTGATCTGCATATTATTCCATTCGTTGTTTGGCTGTTAAAAGTTGCCCTTTAATTTGATACGTTATTTGATCTCTTTCTTGTGTCCGATCTTGCAAATGAATACTCGTAATTTATTGAGGTATGTAGTGTTTTAGGGCAGGAGGATACTTCCCATAAATTTCTCTTAATGGTATCATCCTTATGGTTGGGAAAAAAAATTTGCAACAATTTTTTAATCAATAATAAAACTTGTAGAACACAACAAAAATTATCAAAATGATTAATGAAAGTAAAGAAGGATTTTGGGACAATTTTCTAGTATTAACTTCAAAGAAAAAATTAAAGGTACTAAAGCTAAGATTAATGTAATATCTCGGAAAAATTCCGAGGGAGATTTTTTTTTTTTGGGACAAAAATGACGTTTTATAAGACGTCA
>MKEJ01062204.1:0-12080 GCA_001753735.1 Embelia ribes
ACCGATTGCGAACACTTGCTATGATGATGTGGCACCTACGTATGTGAAAGTGAAACCAAGCCATAGG
This sequence comes from Embelia ribes, assembly GCA_001753735.1. Lineage (NCBI taxonomy): Eukaryota > Viridiplantae > Streptophyta > Magnoliopsida > Ericales > Primulaceae > Embelia > Embelia ribes. The sequence goes on from MKEJ01062204.1 coordinate 68, forward strand.
AAACCAAAACTTGACTTCCAACTTATCGAAAAGGAGAAGTTTTTGCTGGTTTTGTTTAGATTTGATGATCGTCTCATGTTAATTGTTTTACGTTATGTTCATTTTGTTCTCAGATTCATAGCACATTTTACACGTTAAAAACTAACAAATTCTGTTTTGTGTCACCTTCGGTAGAATTTTAAATACTTTGGCTTTTTTTTTTTCCTAAAATCCACATTCGCCACTGCCAATAATGTTAAAGGTTGTAATTTATAAGCAAGCTGTGACATAAAGTATTATATGGTTTTTGAGGTTTGATATCATTAAAAAAAAAAAAACTGACCTAGCCTGAAGAACAAATATTAGTTTGGTAAAGACATTGTATTTTTCATTCTCTCAAAGATATACTAACTCACATTCAAACATACGATAGGAACATTCATATGAAGATTGAAGACTAGCAATATAATGACATAAATTGAATAATAAAACAAAAACTAAAAAAGCAGCTAAAGACAATTGTCTGAGTATATAAGCCAGAACATACCATACTACTGGTAATTAATCCTTAATTGTTTAAAATGACAAAAGTCCTCAACCTATTATTATATGTACGTTAGAGAGAGATAAAAAGATTCCACCTTCTGATTCACCAATTTTAATCCTAGATAGAGCCATGAATAGCTAGGAAACAATCTCAAGGTAACATCAAAAAGACATACCAAAGTTAATGCCAAATGGCTCATTACCCAGAAGATATAAAATCATCAAGAAATAAAAATAAATATCAAAAAAGAAAACATTATGATCAAGTAGGTACCCAAGCTGTGGCAAACACAACATTGTGTCCTTTCCAAGTTAGCACAAGATCCTCTTCATCTCTCTTCAATCCCCACCCGGCCGCATGTTCATCGAGCATACACCTCACCTCGTTAACCGTGTCCTCGCTAAACCCAACCACGCGAAAGTTCGAATTTCTCATCCGTTGGGCCCACAGGGCCTTCGACTCGAGCCTCTCGACCCTTCTCTGCCCCTCTTGTGCAATCACGTTCTCTATCTTCCAGCACACGTCAGCCTCGTACCACTGCCTCTGCTTACACCCTTTCGGTAGAAATGTATCTACCGTATCATACGGTATCCAAAAATAGTTGAATGCGGACCTTAGTCTATTCACCAAGTTATTTGAAGTGAAATCAGCGTCTTCGTCCACTAAAATTACAATATTTGGTTCCAAACTCCGAATCGATTTCAAAAACATCGACCGGTACGAAGAGGACTCAAACGAAAATAGCGTCTCATCTGGAACATAATGTAGCATCATGTGACAATTTATAACTAGTGCCTCCACACTATTCGAAGATATCAAATTTTGTAATTTGATTTGTTCGATTAGGGTCGAAAATCCGTCGGAAGAGCTAGAAGGAATGACCCTAAATTCTAGGGTCACATTCTTCAATCTAGCAAAATTCACCAATTTCGACCCTAATTCTTCGTAAGAAATATCAAGCTTAGGCGGGATATCCTCCGTCACACCCGCCACGGTCAGCTTCACCAGTGGTGGGGCATGGTCTGGTCCCACCACTAGACGAGCCGATATAGCATCAATTAGTGTCGGAATTTGCATACAATGAGTTAGACTCAAGTCAATGATATGTATAGTAGAAAAACCCTCGATTGCTTCTAGAATTGCAGAATTAGCTGCGGTGAATCCGAACCTGTTACAAGAAAAACTATAAATAATTGTACTAATCCCTATAAAATTTTAGACGAATTTGTAATTTAACATGGTATGAGAGTCTGGTTACCTGTGCCAAGGTGTGAGGTCAACGAAGCTGGCGAGCTCGATAACGGTGAACTTGTGAGTGAGGATGGCAAGGCTTGTGGCATGGGCCATGGCAGTAGCCCACTTGCAGTTGCCGCTGGTGGCGGCCCGGCCCATGAGGGCTCGGAGGAACCCGCAGGCAAGACGCTGGTTGGAGTCGCCTTCTGGCGGGGCAATGTTGTGCAGGACCCACAGGAGCTGCTGGGCCAGGGTCACATCATTCGACTCGATGGCGTTGGCACAGTGGACGAGGAGTTGTTCCATACAGTTAGCGTCCCCGAATGATGAGGTGGTGGTGCCTAGCGCCTTGGACGTGGGAAAGCCGGGCCATGGCCTCGTGAGAGGGGAGTTATGGTGTAACGAGGGCGGTGGCAGGGGAGGAGCGGCCTCCGTGAATTGCATCATTCTAGAGAAAGTGAACGGAGCGCTAGTTCAGCTGGTTATTTCTTGAGTTTGCTGGTCTGGTACTCAATTAATCCTATATAAATAAATAAATAAATATGCATGAGATATTGAAGAATTAGATTGGGAAATCAGTTGGAAAGAGACTATACTAGTAGTGTTACCAGGACATTGGGAAATGATCCATGTTTAGTTTAACACATATACTAAAAATTACTAGAAGTTTATTTAGTTGAAATTTTCAAACAAAAAATTAATTTCTGTAAACTAATAACAAGTTATATATGAATTCAGCTTATCAAACTAATAGAAAAAAAAATCCTCTTAAAAGTTGAATAGCTTAATGCACATTAACTTATAAGGAAAAAAAAAACTTAAAACAGAAAACCTTCAACCAAACATGATCAAAATTTCAAAATTGATCAAGGTAAAATAGACACTACAACTTTTACCTGAAAAAAATATATATATCTTATCATTCCAAAGAAAGTAATTGCAAAGTCAAGGAAACAAAAGGGCTTTCTCAGAGAGAGAGGGACAGAGAGGAGAGATACAGGAGAGAGAGGGAGATATAAAGGAGAGGATCATGTGCCGGCCAGGGGGGTGGATTTTATATATAATTATGATGTATGTGTATTAAGATTTTGTCATGTTATAAAGGTGTTAATTTGGCTCACTCTCTCACGGGCCTAGCTTTCATTTATTTTAATTATAAACCATATGTATACATCATGATCAAATCATTTTTATGTTCATGTCTTTGTGTGCTGTTTTTTGTTCCCTTCAATTTTAAATCTCCAAAGTTTTTGGCATTTTTCTGGGTTTGGTCTATTCGGGACCCTCGCGTGGTATCTCTTGAGGAGGTATGTGCTAGAAAATAATATATATATATAAGAAATTTAACCTTCTTCTCAATCAACACGACACAGCCAATCATCCATGCATTTTCATTTAAATTGACTTGATTATTGTGCATATGCATCGTCTAAATATCATCTAATCAATTAACATGACCCAGAGTTCATTCGCTATGTTTTCCTATGTAATCAATTTAAACTCCCCTTCTTTTCATATTAAAAGCCGTTTTAGAAAAAAAAAATATTTTATATTAAGTATCACTTTAGAAAATTAATATTATTTTTATTAACTGTTTTCAATTTTATCTCTATCAATTGCTCAACTCTTTAATTTTTTGGGTGTTTCAATAAAAGTTAATATAGAAAAATATCAATATTTTTTTATACAAATGAAATTATTTAATAATTTTTTTAATCCTATGCCATAATTTTAAACAATTTTTAATATGAAAAGGAGGGAATAATATTTTAAGAGTTAGATGTATTTCAGACTCTTAATTTATCTTTTGAGAGGGGATGTGTTGAAAATGATAAATATTGACAAAAAATTTACCTTCTCCTCAATCAACGGCATACCGCGATATCTTTGGTGCATAATGTTTGACTTGATTATTGTGCATACACTCCTTGTCTAAGTAATCATATAATCATTATATTTTCCGAAGCTCATTTGTAAAAACCATCCCAACGCTATTAATACGGATAAAGTTAATCCATTAGTTCATCTTGCAAATACCTCATGTAATCAAAGGACATCTAGATCATTCCAACTGTGAAAAATTGTACGTCTTCGTTTCCATGAGTTAGGGTTAGAGTTATATAGAAAAAATTATAGTAATCCGCTTCTTACAGTTGCACGGTATAATATTTTGTCAACACATAAAAATATATGTGATCATTGATACAATTAAACCCCAATAATAAAGTTGCCAACTTTTAAAAATAGACCCTCCGAGCCAAAATTATATAGGAGTAATCATTTATTCTACTTTCAAAACTCAAATTTCTAAGCTCGAGCTACAACACTAATGAAAAAATTACATGTCACGAGGTCATGTTATTGCTCAAAACATTCTGTGTGCTATTCATTACTCTAATTATAAGTCCAAGATAATAATCCAAACACACCTTTTTAAGCTTTGATTTTCTACCTAACCCTTAGAAAAAGCTGCACTCCGGGGACTACATAGTGTCATTCTCTATCGTCTCAATGTACCACAAGAATATATATATATAAATATACATATATATAGTACATTCTAATTTATTTCAATTTTAACTCTTTATCTCTCTCTTTCCTTTCTGTCTACACAAACCCCCAAAAAGCCAGATGCAATGTAAATCTACTTCCCCCTGTTCTTTTTAAATTATTCATTTGAAATTAGACATACTAGTTAAAGTAATAATTAATAAATATAATATGTTCAGAAATACTTCTAATAAATAAAATTAACTCTTATTTTTCTTAATAAAAATAAATAATACATCAATTTTCTCTCTTATTTATGTAAGAACAATTTAAATAGTAAATAATTTGTCAGATTTATACACTAAAATTGTGAAATGGATACTTGTTTATGAAAATTTTCATTGTGCTAAAAGAACACTTAAAAAAACGCAGGGAATAAAACACAAGAATGTACACATATGAGCAATCTTATCCGGGACCAAATACATATAAACTTTGATATCCACTAGAAATAGTAAATTGAATCAAACAGTAGCTAGCCTGTCATGTAGTTGACATAAGAGGAATACAAATGGGCGTTATCATGTGAATATCACACTTTTATACGTACATATATCCATAAGTAACTTTCTAACACGTGAACATACTCCTCTCATATTTTGTTCTCTTTCTAAATCAATGGTTCCCACCTTAAAATAGACAACTCGAACCAATACATGTTGGGAGAGGACAATTAAGAAAATAGATAGAGATATTTATTTTTATTTTTTTTGGAAATGATAATTCATGCATACCCATATTGAAAACTTCGGAAATTTCCCAGATTTATATACAAAAAACTAAAAATTTAACTTTTTAAAAATATGCTCCCCTCGAATTTTTCCAAACTGTAGTAATCTAGATTTTGGAGTTGGCCCCTATAAGGTCCGCTGATGATTTTATGTGTACATTATTCAACTTCAAGCTACTAGAGGTAAAATATTCATGAAATAATTTGTGAAAAGAACAAATATAAAAAAGAGAGATGAGGAATCATATCATTGTTTAACCGCAAAATTGTACAAAATGAAGTTTGGATGAGGATATAATTTTTTTCCGTCTGTTTAAATCTTCATAAATTATTTCATATACAAATAACATACTCACAAGAAATTTTTCGCGGTGTTGTAATGAGGGATGATAGTGCACGGTCATTGGTAATTTCATATATGAGGCAAACCCTAATCCTATAATTAATTTTCATGGCAATTAGGAATGGACCTATCAATTTGCTAGGAGATTACAAATATATCCCTCCATAACTATGGGGCAACTGAGTTTCAAAGCAATGAATATGAATCTCGATATGTATGTATGTGTATATATATTGGGCCTTTGACCTATTTTCGAGTCTCGCTCTATGGTACATTTAAACGAGTTCGATAGCTTTCAAAAATTTGAAAGAGTTAAAAGCCATAATCAACAGGAGTATTTGAAGCATACGAAAACAATTCTGATAGTATTTATAGTATTTTATTATATAAAAGTTTTGAACACCAGCATACATCTTAGTTGCCTAATCAAAATTAAAATACTAAAAGAAACAATTTGTGCATATATCATAGAAGATACCCGAGATCTCTTTAAATGATGTTTTCTTTGTTCTTTTGTTTTTTTTTTTTTGGGTTGGGAACAAAGCAAATTTCAAATGACCATATCAAACATAAAATCTGAATATCTGATAGTAGAAAAAAAAAACTTACTTTCGAGTTTTGACATCTAATAGTAACTTTTGGCGACTCATAAGTTGATGTTCGGTATATTAGGAAAAGAGAAATGTACAGGATCTCATCATACAAATGTACTATACATGTATTTGTACATATATCATGTGAGAGAAATTAATCAAAATGGTTTGTTTCTAAAATTATTTAACAAAATAGGTCACTTTTAACCAAAAGACAAAAATACTCTTATAATTGCTTTGTTTGTAAAATACTCTTTACTATAAGAAAAAATAAATAAAATTTAAGCTTATTTTAGAATAAGTTTATGTTGAAAGTTAAATTTAAACTTATTGATATAATATATAGATTATTTTTTTGGGGTAAATATAATATAGAGATTATTTACTTTTAACTAAAATATTATAAGAAAATATGTTGTAGCAACTATTTCATTCGTGGGAAATTAGTAACATTACTTTATTTTTCTGCATGACTTGATGGGGTAGTTCAAATAAAAGAACAAAATAAATGCATTTTTTGAGTTTTAGACTACTTATTATTAGTTAATTCGTGAGCTAATGTTGTTTAACATCTGTACGTGCACATAATTAAATTTCCATTTTCCGAATTGATATGTACCTTAATGAAAAATACTCATTTTTTTGACATATCCTGTTAAAATAAGTATAACTCACATTATTTAGTAATTTTTCCATTTTAAGAAAATATTATATTTTAAGAAATTTTATAATATAAAAGTATACTATGTATAAATTTTAATACATTGTTTTAAGTAACACATTATATTAAATCCATCCATATTGAATAATATTTTTTTTCTTGTCCTATATTTTGCTAACTTCCCCAATATATTATCCCTCTACAAAAATTGAAAAAAAAAATTATGTCATATTTGTCTTTGGAACTCACCATCCATTCAATATTTTGTGCACTCATATTGATTGCAATACGTATCAAGATTTGATATAAAAAATATATGTAAGAACAATACGAAAATATATTAGTTTTTGTGCAAATGAATATTTCGGTCATTAAAAGATAAATAAATGGTAATTCATCTATAAAAACCTAAAGGTGGCTTATTTTGATAAATAATTTAAAAAGTAACTCATTTTGATAAAATAATTTTAAAAATAAAACCATTGTGATAAATTACTCTATCATTACCATATATTTATATATGTTGATATCTTAATTTTCAAGTGAAAATTATTGATCTGGATCTTGTCGCTTACTCCCACGTACAAATTTTTCCAAGCCGACAAACTCTTATTATTCAGTCCAAAATTGGGCCAGCACAAAAAGCTGACTCTCTTTTTTAACAAAAATAATTAATTTGTCTTATTTAACTATTTTCATTTATCAAATTCCAACAAACAGCTACCAGCTGTTAAAAACAGCAAAGGACCAAGTAAGAGTATAAGAAGAATCCTAGGGTTACATAAAGGGATAATCAAATAAGTTAAATCGGTATAATTTAAATATTAATCAACTTGTGTGGGATTTTGAGGGGGATTCCCACACTTGAGATTCAAGAACTATATGACATTTCAATGTTTTAAAAAACAGTTTATACGTTTTTGGAATTTCTCAACCGGGAATTATTCTCTAGTATCCATGCTATGACAATATTTTGTGTGTAGTTTGATTAAAACTTGTATGAAGTTCAAAATTTATTATCTTCTGTGTTTTTTTTTCAATAAAATACTGTAGTGGTCTCCAAAATTCAAAAACTTTTCAATTCAGTTTTTGGAAATTCGATGGGGCAAGTGCATGCATTAGTACACATACTCAATATTAAACTTTTGTCCCTCCAAAATTATTTTATACTAGCATGTAATTCGTACGGGTCTCATAAAATTAGTTTTTTAAAATTATTAAATCTAACTGTTAAGCATGTAATTTTGTATTTTTTTCATTATCTTTAATTTTATATTTATTTTTCATTGGTTTATTATATAGTGGCAATATAATTTTCTTTTCTACTAAGAAATTTAAAATTTTACCGTAAATATTGAGATGTTTTCTTATGATAATATTTTCAATTAAATTAATATAATTTTAATATGTTTTATTTTCCAATAAATTTTAGATTGGTGGAATTACATTATGATAAGTTTTGTTTATCAAAATATTTTAGTTTATAATGTATGTATTAATTAGTTACGTAGATATTTGTTACAAATACGTAAACATAGCTAAGGAGATAACTTTTATATAATTTTTCAACATTAATAATTATTTATTTTTTTAGTATATGAATTTTTACCAGTAAAATGATATTGACATTTATAATTTTCAACATAAATACATTTTCTTTTGTTAAAATAATAATTTTTATCCTTTTGCTCCAACTCATATAGTGGATTTTGGTATATTATTTTAAAGTTTTTTTTTAATATATTTCAAAGAAGATTATGTTTATAGGAATTATATTATGATAATATTTTTAAATAATAATTATAATTTTGATATGTTCTATTTTTCAAAAAATTTAGATTTAATGAGATTCTATTATGATAAATTTTATAATTTAAAATTCTAAATTAATTGAGCATGTGTCAATTAACTATGTAGGCACTTATCACAAATATATTAAATATATTTGAATGAATAACTTTTATATAATTTTACAATATAATTAATTTTTATCTTTTTCAAAATACAAATTTCTTATCATTTTGTTGCAATCTATATAGTTATTTTTTGTATTTGTGCTATAACTATATATTTTATAGAGAGAAGATTAAGTTTAGATGAATCTATCATGATAATAGTTTTAAATAAAATAATATAATTTATCCAATTTTGTTCTTCAAGAAGTTTAAGTTTGGAATTCTATTATGATATGTTTTCTTAATTATGAATTTTTATATAAACAAAAGTTTTATGAAATTTTTTGTTTTAATTGTTTTACAATTCAATTTTGTGGACTCATATTATAATAATATTTTAAAAAGATAACATTTATTGTTTTAATTTTAGTTTTGGTGGGAATCATATTATGATAATATTTGTAAAAAGATAATAGTAATTATGATAATATTTCAAGATTAATTATCTTAGATTTTGTCAATGCATATATGTGAAGATAATAAAGATGTAATATTTTTCTTTCCAATATTTTGATTGTTAAATTTATGGGATTATGTGTTAAAAAAATACACGACCACTTGTCAAAAAATTATGCAGTTACATATTGTTATTAAAACGGAAATAGCAAAAGACTCAACTTTTATATTAACTAGAGTCGAGTCCACGTGATGAATGAGATGAGATCATTTTTGTATTATTATTTTGTATTTGTTACAATATTAATTTTATTGGATTTCTATCTTTCTTTTGATATGACATCTTTGGTTTCTATTCTTTTTCCATGTTGTCTTATATTTTTTAAAGGTTCAAATTCGGTTGGATTCATTATATTATTTTTTATACAAAAGAAACTTATGAAATTTTTTATTTTAATTTTTCTTATCCTTTGTTTAATTATCAATTTCGTGGACTCATATTATAGCAATATTTTTAAGAAGAAAAAAATAATATTTATTAGGTTAATTTTTATTTTGGTGGAATCCTATCATAATAATATTTATAAAAAAAAATAATCGAAATTACTATAATATTTTTAAGATCTATTACCTTATATTTTATGTATGTGTATATGTAAAGATATTGAAGATATAATATTTTTCTTTCCTATATTTTAGTTAATAAATTTAAGAAAGAATATTTCAAAAGACTATCCAACTACTAGTTAATCACTTATTAAATAACTATACAGTCACATATCGCGACTAGAGCAAAAGTATAAAAAGGCTCAACTTTTATGTTACTAAGAGATAAGAAGATGATGTCTCATTTCATGATTCTCTCTATATAATAAGAACACGGTGGTTTTAGCCTTCTTAATGTAGGCCAATATTTACTTAAAACTGAACCACGTAAATCTTGTACATTTTATTTTATTATACTACAATTTATTTTATTTTATTTTTCTTTTAACATATCTATAATACTGATATTGAAACTATGACCTAACTCGGGAGCACTTAAGTTTACCAATTCTACTAAAAACTCAAATTGTTAGCATCGTTAATTTTTTAATTATTTATATTATTCTCTGAAAAAAGATTTAAGTCAAAAAAACTTTAAATTTTTTTTCGCTAATGAAGGAATGCTCGATTAAAATATCCGAACGCGCAATTATTGGTTGCTTGTGAACATCTCAGTAGAATTAAATGCATTAAAGTGGAAGCAAAAATTATTCTCACGAAATTTTTTTAAATTTATAATTTAATAAATAAATAAATAATATAATATGTAATGTATCCTTTTATAACATATGCTGTTAGGTTAAACGTAGAACATTACTCACTGTGTATTGAACAGACGCACATGCAACACCAAAGCCGACTCTATCTTGGTTTTGCTCTTCCTTTTTTTTTTTTTCAAATGTCTATCGTTTATAAACATATTTTTACTTCTCAAATTTTTGTTGGTTTTTACCACGATAATATATATATATATATATATATATATATTATTTTATTTATTTATTTATTCTAAATTGAACATCCCAAATGAAAATTGTTCTTGAAATCAAATTGGCAAGATGAAAAGTTTCTCACACCCTCGACTAAATTAGATTTGTTCCCTCCTTGATTCACTGGAGGGGAGATTAATACTTAAACGAAATTTATCATTTAGTTGTAGGCGTGACAATTCTTTCTAATCATTTCTTTTACATCAAAATAAATACGTTCACACATTTGATTTTTCTCTGCTTTAAACAAATATAGGCATAGTTTTTTTTTTTCTTAAAAAAAAAAAAAAAAAAGAACAAACAAACAAACTAAAGGCACTTTCTAATTTTTTAAGGTTATGATATCGTGTTGTCGAAGATTACCATATTATAATATTAACGCGCAAGATTGACATTACGATTTTCTTCATGCCCCCTCGAGATTAAAGAGAATGATAGCTTAACTCAAGAGAACTTGATTTGTTTGGAAATATTTAAATTAGCTCATTTTATCGTTGTTTCCTTATTTAGGGTAGTCTTGATCTTAGTGATAGTTTCTTTATTAAGTTTATCTGGTTTCCGAGCTGTTTAGACTATTTCTATAAATAGGTTGAATCAACCATAGTTACCAAAAAAGCCGATTTTCGGTAGAAAACACATTTCTCTAGAAACATGTCCCGGTATCAAGGCAAAATACCAAAAATTTTTTTTAAGGAAAATGCATAGGTGATGAGCTATATCTTGCTAGTAAGTTAATAGAGAATGCAATATCTGGTCTTGTACAATTTGCAAGGTAATTAAGGAACCAATTGCACTTAGATATGACACTTCTGGGCCAAGTAATTTTTCTCCATCCTCTTTTGGCCGAAATAGATCTTTCTTCGTATCTAAAGAACGAACAACCATAGGAGAACTTAGTGGGTGAACTTTATCCATATAGAATTACCTCAAAACTTTTTCAATGTAAGTAGACTGATGAATAAGTATTCCTGTAGGCAAATGCTCAATTTGTAAGACGAGAAAATATTTTATTTTTCCAAGATCTTTCATCTCAAATTCCTCTTTCAAGTAGTTAGCAGCCTTTGTGACCTCTTCAAAAGTTCCAATAACATTTCGATCATCAACATAAATTGCGATAATAGCAAATCCGGATTTTGACTTTTTGATAAAAATGCATGGACATATCGGACTATTAACAAAATCCTCTTTTAAGAGGTATTTAACTAGTCGATTGTACCATATGCGCCCTGATTGCTTTAATCCGTAAAATGATCTTTGAAATTTTGTAAACTTTATTTTTTATTTCAGGCAATCTGAATCCTTCAGGAATTTTCATGTAAATGTCACTATCCAATAATCCATATGAATATACAGTTATTACGTCCATAAAACGCATTTCCAACCATTCAGCGATTGTTAATTGGATTAGAAATCGGAAAGTAGTTTCATCTATTACGGGAGAATATGTATCCTCATAGTCAATCCCAAGTCTTTGCGAAAAACCTTGAGCCA